>BMAC01000456.1:544762-577611 GCA_014905375.1 Phtheirospermum japonicum
GCAATCCTCTGTGACAAAGCCAGATCAAGTTTAGACAGATGAATTCACATTTACCATACATCAGATTTATCTCATGGAACATCTCAGGTTCGCAACAATATTTCAACAAGCTTGTGACTCAAACTAGAAGAACTTCAAAAGTTATTGAACAAACTTTGTAGAACATTATTCCAGGCAAAGAATCAAACAATAAATTTAGATTAGGGATGAATATTTCTGAAACTCCATAGTACAACAAAAAGGTGGGTTTTGGTAAAGAGAGTGTGAAATATAATTCATTTTCCCGCTCCGTTTGCTTGCTGAAATTGTAAAATATTTTAAATTGGTAAATAAATTTCAGATCGGTATTATTAAAAATACCGTTCTGGATTTTATTTTTTTAGAAAGTCATTCAAGAACGGTTTTTTAATACCTTTCTGGATTGAATAAAAATACAGAACGTAAATTATAATACCGTTCTGTTTTGGCAATATTTTGGCAATATTTAGAGAACGGTATTCAAGAACGGTTTTTTGATACCCTTCTGGATTGAATAACATTCCAGAACGGTAATTATAATACTGTTCTGTTTCGATAATATTTAGAGAACGGTATTTCAAATACCGTTCTGTATCGTAAACTTTCGAGAAGGGTATTTTTTTACCGTTCTGTATCGGCGAATACATTCAGAAGGGTTTTAAATATACCGTTTTGGAAAGTAAAAATTTGGGTGGCAAAATTTTTTTATTTACGCGGCATTAAATTGACCAATATCGGCGAATACATCCAGAAGGGTTTTAAATATACCGTTTTGGAAAGTAAAAGTTTGGGCGGCAAAATTTTTTTATTTACACGGCATTAAATTGACCAAAACATTTGAGAACGGTTTTATAAATACCGTTCTTGATTGTCTTCCAATCCAGAACGGTATTTTAAATAACGTTCTGGAATACACACTTTCCAGAACAGTATTAAAATACCGTTCTGGATTTTACATTTTCCAAAACGTTATTTAAATACCGTTCTGGACTGACTCATAATCCAGAACGGTTTTTCAATAACCGTTCTGGAATGTATACATTCCAGAACGGTATTTGAATACCGTTCTGGAAAATTGTCAATGCAGAACGGTAATTTCAAAAACTGTTATGGAAAGTCTAATACAGAACACTATTTTAAATACCCTTCTAGATGCACCAGAATGTTCTGTTCTAGAATGCAGTTTCTGCACTAGTCCTGGGATATCCTGGCCAACACGTATGGGCGCCCCTCTCGTGGTAGGATCTTGGCGATCAAAAATCGGTTACAGAACCCGGTCAAGGGTAATCAAACCATCACCCAATTCTTACATGGCATCAAGGGAACGGTGGATGAACTCGCTCTACTAGGATCAACTATGGATTTGGAGGATATTGTTCTCAAATTCCTCAATGGCCTCGACGAACAATATCGAGAGTTATCAAACGTCATTCAAGCTCGCGAAACGCCGGTGTCGTTCGACGAACTTCATGAAAAGCTTTTGAATTTTGAAGCCCAATTGCTGCTTTTATTTTTTTCGATAAACATTAAAAACCGTTGTCGATATCACCAATCTTCTTAGGGTTGGACATTGTGTTATGCAAATCTTATTATAGGTTATAATTAGTCTAACAAACAGCTATTACTTAAATAAAGATTTCCCACCATACTTGTTGATGTGAGAATTAATTTCGTTTAGACATTTATGATTGAGTTGGGATGTTGATATATATAAGATGTTGATATGTAAGACTCACTTACACGATGTTCGTATTAGTTAAATTGTTTTTAATATTGATAAATGGGGACACAATGATTCTTTTCTTTTGTTTTTAATAATGATAAATGGGGACACAATGATTCTTTTTTTCTTCCAATTTCTCGATCATATATATATATAGGAAAACTCTACGATACCTCGAAGGCACTATGCCATCTACCTCCCCTCTATATTTATAATCATAGATCTTCTAATCTAAAAAACTTAAAATTAATCTAATGATTGTAAATGCACACCACAAGTGGGAAATGGTGCTGTAAAGGCACCGTAGAAGTCCCCATATATATATATATATATATATATATAGAGAGAGAGAGAGAGAGAGATAGATAGATAGATAGATAGATAGAGAGAGAGAGAGAGAGAGAGAGAGAGAGAGAGGTGGGTTCAAATAAAACCATGTCATTATATGCGAACCTGCGAACTAGTGTTTTTATTATATAACAGCAGTGTTTTTATTATACAATCACAATGCCTATTATTATTTTTAGTTATATACACCAATAGTACTTTTATTATAAAATCATATTGCTTTTAAATAAATAAGAAAATACACAAAAAATCTGATCCATCCATTTAATTAGATATAAGGCCCATAATTGACTTTAGGTTCAAATATACGAATATGGTTCTCATTTGAATCTAATCCTATATTATATATATATATATATATATATATATATATATATATATATATATATATATATGATAATTATAAATACTACATGTGAGGTTTGGAGTATTTACAACAATTTAAAGAGGAAAAATCTCACTTGAAAGTTATAACCCTTAAGGTTTAGCTTATTCCACATTTTTGGCAAATTGTTAGTTCATAGACAAAATTCGTTGACATCACCGATTATTGTTACAATTGTATATTTCAATTTTCCAAAATATTACAAATTAACCCAATTTTTTGTCTGATTATTTATAAAATTTTTAGAAAAATTAAGGAATGTAATTAAATATAAAATACAAGAAGAAAACATGATATTATTTGTAATAATTAGAAAAGTTTGATATATCATTGTAAAAATATAATTGATGAGGTCAACAATCTTCATTAGCTCCACTAACCACGTGCAAAATGCTAAGGAATGGGGTGTAATTTCAACTGTTGTTTTCGTAATTCTCAAAGTTACCTGTTCTCGTATTTTGGTAATGGCTTCAGTTCAAGGTTAGGCTTGTAATTACCCCTATTTTTTCTAAACAGCAGTTCTAGCTACAAACCATGAAAATCAGAGAACTATTGCCAACAATCACCTATACGAAGGACTAAAGTGCAATTTTGCCAGCTGCAGACTAGATTCCAAAACTTTTTTCATCGAAGAAGCCTTTCTTTTTCTCCAAAAGCTTCTCGATCGATCTTCTGCTGTTGATTAAATCGAAGAGTCGTTTTGTTCATGTTTCGACAAAGCTGCTTGTGTTGTGCCTATTTAATTTCGAAACAAAGTGCATTCTATATAATAAATCAGAAGTACACATTTCACGGAACTTTCCAACTTTTAACATCATAAACGAAGTGCACACATGTCAGCAATGAATTAATGAAGGATTCTTTCTACTCAAATTCCAACATACAACTTCTATGCTAAAAAAAAAAAAAGAAAAAAAAAAAAAACATAACATAACATAAATCTATACATAATAATCCATTATGCCATACTAGTCCTATTTAACATACATACATAAATTGAAAAAAAAATCATGTCTAGAAACGTGGTAATAAGAAATTGAGCATTAGCCATCACTGATTATTTTAGAAAGCAAGAGATTGGTATGATCTTCTACATCCTAGGTATTCCCTTTATACATAAGTAATTATATATTCTTATTTTTACTTTATATTTTTTGTCCAAAGAAACTTAATAAAAAAAATATATTATTTCGATCTCAAAAACTGAAGCTGCAAAATTACCCTTTGACTGTTCCCCACTCGGATCCTACAACTAATATTGTAAACTCCAACAGCAATTCTGAAGTCACCAAACATCTACAGGTTTTCTGCAAAACAGATCCCCAACCGAAAGATTTGCAAATCTAGAATTCAACTATCAAAACTTGACATTTCTCTCTAAAAACTTGACTCCGAACCCAACTTTACGGTGGGCTTCACTATGCCACATCAAAAACGAAAAAACCACTACTTTAACCAATTTCCACCCACAATCATACCCACAAACAATTAGGTCCCACTTTCAACTAACACATACTAGTATCTATATTTTTAGGGAACTTCTACAGTGCAGTCACTGTATGATACCTCCACTTTTATTGACCAATATAATTATTTAAAAAGATTCTAATTTATTAATATGGGTGAGGTGTCAAATTATGATTGGATTACCATACATGGATATGGTATTGTGAATATACTGTAATCTTTTCCATATTTTTAATATTCAATCTCTTGATTCAATATTCACAATATAAATTTTCACTTTAATATTTAAAAAAGCATTTACTATCATTATATCACTATTAATGTAAATACTTTACTACTACTGTCTATTAATTTAATTTAATTGATTCATAATTCAAATTATTATATTTTTTGATTGTCGTTGTTTTTTTTTTCTTAACATCTATTAATATAATGAACATAATTTGATGAAAATGTTATTAAAAGTAATACATGTACAACAATTTAACCTATGAGCAGCATTAGAATAATTAATAAATAAAATATTAAATATCTAATTATTTCTTAATTTAAATAACAAAGTTGTTCACTCATCACATCCGTAGCGTGCTCATATGTGCTCAACCAAATCGGCTCGAAGCTGCTGATATATTTTTCTATCACGTAATTCACTATGGATACGAAGGTAATTTTGAAACTCTTGAGGGGGGCCTGGAATTATTTCTTCCGGATGAGGAGACCCTTCATCAGACCAATTAACTGCGGCATTCCCTTCATCCTCAATAATCATATTATGCAAAATAATGCACATATACATGATATCCGTTGAGTTATTCCTGTAGTAAAGTCGAGCATGACCTCTGACTATTGTCCAAGGAGATTGACACTAGTACAATATACACATTCTTAAAATAGATATTTTACAATGGTTGTTTCAGCTACCTTCTAAAATGTCTATTTGGTGGCATTTTTGTAACCAAAAGTCATATTTCTAGAATGTGTATACAATACACCTTTTGAAATATCGGAGACCGACCATATCTAGAAGGTATATTATAAACCTATTATCGAATATTCACTTTTTAGAAGATATTTTAAACTTGTTTTAGAATTTATTCACATTTTAGAAGGTATATTGTACACTCGTTCTAGAATATTGAAGGTATATTGTACACCCCATTTGTATTTTATTTTTAGATGGTATATTGTAAATACCTTCTAGTAACACATACTTTATATAAGATATTAATGTATTATACTTTTTAAAAGTAATAAATTTTAATTAGGCGATTCTAACTGCAGTCACCCTTTGTACCTGACTATTTGTAGTCATACCTTCAATGGATGCCACGTGTCATATCTAATTATATTATTATTAATTAAAATATATATATTAATTTGTGATTGTCTAGAATGCCCTTTTGTATGTTTATTTTATTATAGAAAAATAAATAAGTATTTTTAATTTATTGTAAAACACTTCAAAAATTTACTATTCACAAAATACCCACAAAAGCAAAATTTTATTTTCAAAAAAACCCCTAATTAATATAAAACCCCAAATCATAAAATCTAATAAATTAGTAAACCCAAAATCATAAAACATAACTAATTATAAAACTCAATTAAACTAATACCCAATTAATCCTAAAATATGAAATCGTAATTAAGCCCATCGTCTAAAATACTTAAAATTCAATACAGAACAAGAACCCTAATCCCCCATGTGAGAAAACCCCAAATCTCAATCATTCTTAAAACCCTAATTAACAGAACCAATTTACCCAATCCAACCGTAATTCAGTTCCTCCGTGGAACCCATTCTCAATTTTAGAAGATATTCGAAGCACCTTATATATGTTCAGGTCCCTTTCATCCACCATTTTCCACCGCCGCCCCTCCACCGTCTGCCGCCGCAACTATCAACATCCTGGCATCCCGCTCCTCCCGTCTGATACTTGAAAGCTGACAACAATAATCGCCGCATCAATTAGAGTTCTGACCGTAATTTATTCTAAAGGTTAGTATTTTATCGATTACAAACTAGGGCAATTTTTTTTGTAATAATTGTTTCGATTTTCATGTTAATTGTTCTTGCGATAAACAATCATTAATCCATTATAATGTTATGTATATTATATGAATTTGGTATAATTTGACATATGCTGGTGAAATATGGGATGTTTGATCAAATTCTATTTTGCCTATCTATCCAATTGATGTAGTTTGGAGCTTATTAAACTTTCGCTTATCTTTCCGCGTACCCGTGACGTTTTGTAAAAGCTGAATACATAATAATGAAAACATTTGATGTTTAATTCTGTGGATCAAAATTGTTTTTCCACTTCGATGTTGGGCGAAAAGCCATGAATTGAGTTTGTCGTTCGGGGTTCAAATATTTGTACTGTCTGGCATCTTACTGTTGTATTAAACACCTTAAACTTGATTGAATCTATCAGCTTCGACAAATCCTTTGTGGAAGGTGTGTTCTGTAGAATTTGTGAATAGAATACATATTCCAGAATGCGGATTACATTGAATGTATACTGCGAATAGAATGATTCAAAATTGGATTCATATTGAATGATTATAATTCTACGAATCTCCACAACGCTTGTTTATTGAATACACATTAAAATTTCAACTGGATGTGTGTAATAATAATAATATTAGTAATAATAATAATGACAGTAATACTACTACTAATAATAATAACAATTATAAAAATAATAATTATAAAAAAATAATAATTACACTAATAATAATAATTATAATAATAGTAACAATCATGTATAATATTAATTATAATAAAAATATTATTGATGTGCAGTAATCGATATTTGAAATGGATAACTCTCGCGGTGAGGAGGGACTTTCTTCGAGTGATGCTCAAACTTCTATCAACGAGGAACATTGAACACAAGCACCCCCGGACGCGGCAACAGATAGGGGAATGGTTTTTGCCACCGGCGAAGAGGCCCATTTATTTTACACTAACTACGGTAGGCAAATGGGCTTTGATGTTAGAAAATGCCATTCTAAAACCAGTAAGGGTGTTCTGAAAAACATGATATGGGATTGCGTTTGTGCGGGGCTAAGGAAGGAAACAATTCCAGAGGGTAAACGACTTCGAAAAGAGACGGTAAACAAGAAATGAAATTGTCCTGCTAGACTCCGTATTGTACACGACGTTGCAACCGGCTCGTACAAGGTTTCCGATTTCCAACCTGCTCACAACCACGCCCTAGAAACGCCGGAAACCGCATACTGTCTCAAGTGTAACAGGCATGTGATGTTAATTTTACTTTATATTTTTAAATATATATTTGCGCAGCATAACATTGTCGCCGTTCGTGAAAGTGTTGGGTTTGACTTAAATTTCCATGAAACTAAGGCAGATACAATCTGCATACATGTATTAAAAAATAAAAACAAAAACAAATATAATAATAATAATAAAAATATTAATAATAATTACAATAATATTTTTTTTATTATTAATTTTATAATAATAATAATAATGATAATAATGATAGTAATAATAATAATAATAATAATAATAATAATAATAATAATAATAATAATAATTGTAATAGTTATAGAAATAGTAATAGTAATAGTAATAGTAATAGCAATGTTGATGATTTTAATAACTTATTT
Source organism: Phtheirospermum japonicum (assembly GCA_014905375.1). NCBI lineage: Eukaryota > Viridiplantae > Streptophyta > Magnoliopsida > Lamiales > Orobanchaceae > Phtheirospermum > Phtheirospermum japonicum. Next base: position 552,343 of record BMAC01000456.1, read on the forward strand.
TACTTTAGTGCAAATTATAATTTTATTCTCATATATGTTTTATGTATATTTCTTCTAATCAATGCAAATCTGAATTCAGGTCGCATATTATTCAAAAAATGGATGTCAATAGTGTCGTAAATGCACAAGTAAGCAGTCGTAGTGATTTGGGGAAGATCCAGTATGTATTCGACCAGCTGGACGATCACGGTAGATCATTATTTGAGACGTCATGTTTCAGACACCTTCTATATCTGAAGAAGAAAACAATAGCTCCTCAACTAATTCACCAATTAGCTATCCGAGGAGTGACCGGTAGTGAGACCGACGATGTGTGGTTRGYTTTTAGWGGGGKARGTGCTCGATTCGGTTTGCAGGAGTTCACCCTTATCAKCGGTTTGGATGCTGGCCCGTTGGGAGAGGAGAGCYTGAAGAAAGGTGACAAKTCAAATTTGTTGACAAAGTATTTCCCCCGATGCAAMAGAAGAGGTATCAATCGAAGAATATTATTGACAGCCTTCGATAATTGCCAGGATCAAGAAGATAAACTGAAGCTTGGTCTCCTCGTCTGCTTGGTCTGGGTTCTGTTAGGGGCTGAGGAGGGAAAATGGCTGAACTTATGGTTATTTCACATAGCTGATGACATGGATATGTTTAATAGATATCCATGGGGGAGGAAGTCGTTTTTCTGTACCATTAAAAATTTTAGGAAAAGATTGAATAATGGGAAGAAAGAGGAGGAAGAGAAATCTGATAACTCAACGAAGATAGGTGGTGTAAAATTGAAGGGGTTTCCAATTGCTATAATAGTGAGCCATTTTAGTTAAACCTGTATTTTGACTTCTTTTAACCTGAAAATTAAATTGATAAATTTTTGATTATTTCTATTGTTTTGTGCAGGTTTGGGCTTTCGAAGCGCTTTCTGGACTCGGTGAGAGTTTTGCCAAATTTTGTGGTGAAGCAGTCCCCAGAATGATCAAGTGGTCCGTCCACGACCGTGTATTGGCAAATGATGTTCACATTCGTTTAGAGTCAGGAAAGGTAACAAATTGTACCTACAAATTGTTTTTGAGTATATACATTTCGCGGCACAACAGTTCTAAAACAAAGCTAATCATGTGCAGTTGAATGTAAAACGCACATTGGAGCCGACAGCAACAGAAATATCTGCTCCATTCTGGCAGGGGATGGATAAATTTTATGGTGCAGTGGAATCAGATCTTGGCGACGGCAACGGTGACGATGAGCCAGGGTGCAAGACAGCTAATCCTACTCCCATTCATGAATGTGAGTTCTGTGCGTTTGGAGGTGATAGTGGGATTAATGAAATCCCATACTGTTGCATGGGCAGGTTGATGGACCGACGGTTGGGTGTTTTTAAACAAGCTGTTATGGAGATGCTGCAGCCTAAGTTGGATGTAATTGATAAGAAGCTTGATTATCTGATAAAAATGATGGAGGGAAAAAGAGAGAGCCCTCCCGTTGACCAACAAGATGTCATACTGACTCAAACTTCTGTGCACCTCGTTTTTAATAATTAATTTAAAAGCACGTCAGTTTGCTCGCAAGTGTACGAGGTAACTGTAGGGTGATGAATTTGACTCGAGTCGTATCTCTCGAGGAAACAACTGTTCGGTCCTATCAATGTTTTTCTCAACTTTGAATAACATACATATACATTTGGGGGTTTGAAAAGATTGATCTGATCATTATAAACTAAGACGATAATTTAAACTAATTAAACTAATTACTTTAACTAGATTATCGATCTCGAACTAAGCGGTAAACTAAAGCTGTTTAAACTAATTATTCTAAATTATCAACTAAAAGCAATAACTAAATTATCGAATATCGCTACGAAGATTTAGAGCTAATTATCGTATCTAAAGCATGAATTAAAGAGACTATCGCTAAGCAATTGAATCGTACCATTCCAAGAACATTAACGGAGCATAAACTAAATCGCATAAATAGGCTAAATTAACCAGTATCCAAAATACGAGCATAAAACGATTAAGCTAATTAAACTAGTCTAGCATTAACAACGAAATTAACTAAGAAATTAACTAAGAAATTAACTAAAAGTTTAGAATACTTATTGTAATTACGAAAAGCAATGAAAAGCTCCAACTATTCCAGAGTTTGAACGCTGATCTTGGGCGAAAATGGACTCTCGAGCGCGAAATCGGTGTTTCGGACGCGTAGAACTTCGATCCTTGATCCGCGTCTCCAAATCTTGTTATAAGACATGGATTTATTGTTTTTATGAGCTAAGGAACCTTAGGGTAGATGTATCTGTCGTGGCACACTCTGAAAACTCGAAATATGAGGAGTTTATATAGGTTTTGCAAGTCTTGCCGCACAAGAAACCCTAATTTCCGACTTCTGGGCCGTCGCATCGACGGAGTGTAGACGGAGCGTCGACTGATGCGAGCAGGTGCTCGGCGCATGTCGGCAGTCTTGGTCGGCAGCGCTCGGCAGGTCTGGTCAGCAGGTGTGCGCGTCGGCTGGCAGGTGCGTCGACGGAGGGTGTCGACATCGACGCTTCAGCAGTTAGTGTCGACGTTGCGTCGACTTTGGTGCGTCGACATCGACGCTTCAGAACGTAACGTCGCCAGAGCGTCGTCCTTGCGTCGACTGATGCGGACCATGACTCGCTTGGCACGGCTCACGTCGACGGTGCGTCGACGGTCGCGTCAGTCGACGCGACTAAGCGTCGGTCTCCATTTCTCGATCGTTTGCTACTCGTTTCACCGGAAAGCTTGTTCTTCTACTCTTGAACATCGGACTTCGTCTTTTACGCGCTAAACTCTTCCAGTTACTTAGCTGTAAGGTGAAAAACAACGAAACATCACCTAATTGCATCAATTTAGATCAAAATGCGGTAAAATAAGCTGGAATTATAAAATTACGGAATTATGCTTAAATCATCCAACTTATACCAAAAACAAATATAAAAACGAACTAAAAAGCTAATAAAAATAAGGACAAATCTACTCTAATCAACTACCCCACGCTTTATTGGTTTGTTCGTCCTCGAACAAACGATATTTTTGAAGTATGACTAGAATGAAAATTAATTCAAGCAAAGAGTCGTGCTATGCTGCATACGTAATTTTGAAAATAAAGGTACAAGTCACGCAACGTCAAACACCTGACCATTATCACAATGTCGCTTCGAAATAAAATCATGCTTTCTCACAAAGGATAATATATATAAGTACGCTCAAAAGCACTCAAGTATTTTCTGCATAGGACATGTATACACTCAAATCATACAATTACATGCACAATAAATAAGCACAGAAAATCAATCTCTTTTCAATCGCAAATTAAGTGTGCTATCAAAACTAAGAATCAGAAAAGGTCTTTACGAGTTGTAGTGTAAGGCTCTTTGGACGGGTGTGGAATATATAATTCGTGTGTCTAATCGCTCACTCAACCTAATCTAATCGGGAAGCAAATTGCTTCACCTCGTTCAAAAATAAAAACCTCACTTAACTCTCATAACGTAGCCTTTTAATCGTAGGCTATTTCTCAACTCGTGACTCTATAACCGACTTTAAGCTCGAACCACTTAACACAATTGAAGCTCAAAATATGCTTCTTTTCAACACAACTCTTGCCATTTTCATTAGGCTTCATAAGAACATTAAAAATAAAACACAAGCCTTTATAAGCGCGTAGGCAATTAATCAACACAAGACCCACCGTCTTTCTTATCATTTTTTTTTAATTTTTTTATTTTTCGGATGGTGGTCCTTAATTACAAAAATAATAAATTCCTAATAAAAAAATCCCAAGACTCAAATAACCAATACAAATACGAACTCCTACCCCACGCTTTTAATGGGTTGTAGGGTCGTATCAAAAACACTCACGGCTATAGGCATGGATATTTAGCTATGATTGGCTCATTCGGAATTTATAGTGGCTAAAATTTATGAATATGGTCGGAATAGGGTTTTATATGTGCCTTAGCTTCATGTTCAAAGTCGACTACACACAGCGGTTTCAAAGAGATATCAAGACTGAAACTTATTCAAGCACATGCAAAGATGAAAAACACTCAGGCTACTCGCTGGCTTTTTGCATGAAAAATTTTGAATTGACGCTGTTTTTAAGGTTTTGTGAAATCGATTGCGTCCAAGTACCATTTATATAATAATAAATTTTGAAAAATTATGCACTTATGCACGCTCAAAGAACTAGAACAAATAATCACACTTAGTCAACTTCGACAGGCAAGCCATACAAACACAATTAAGCGTAGAAATAGTAATTAATCACGGTTAAGCATATAATTATTACAGGCCAAGTATCAAATAAATTTACACAATTAATCAATACAAATCACACTCGACCACCCCTCCCCCCCTCTCTAAAAATCCGGGCAATCTCCGGATTGCCACAAATACATCCAAAAATCAAAAAGAGGAAGGGAAAAGAAAACATCCCTGAAATAATAGTAGTCGAGCCGCTAGTCGTGATTTGTGTAATTGGCCACTTCTTCAATGTACGTGATACGAAATGCCCTAAAAGAAAAATAAAACACACAAAAACAAAGAAAATAACAATATTTTTGGATTTTCAATTTTTTTTTATTTTTTTTATATTTTTTTTAAAGCATAAATAAAAATAAAGATAGAACGAGTTTAGAACTCGCGGGACTCATCATCCGTGGGATTCTCGTCCACGTCCATGCTCGGAGTGGGGTAATCCGCCTCGAAATGCTCCTCGAGTTTCGAGAAACGAGCACGCATCTTCTTCAAACTACGACGGTTCTTCTCGTGATTTGTGTCGATCTTCTCGTCGATGATTTTAAGCTTATCGAACATATTTACTTGAAATGCTCGGTTCTCCTCGAAAAATTTCCCCCAATCGGGACTCGGGCCCGATGTAGAACGGCGGGCTTGCTCCATATCCTCGTCACCATCATCATCTTCATCGTGTAGTCGAGACGAAGATCCTCCTCTAGTCGATGACCTCACTCGGGGTGCCGGCGCACGCGCGAGTGGTAGTGAAGAGGTCCCAAGCGGGCTAAGTCCGCTTCCGGCCGGATCGAACCCGAAGTGACGGGTGAGGCCGGTAATGTAAGGTGCAAACGAGAGAAGTGGCGACTTGTTTCCCGGAGTACCCTTGGTGATATTATAAAATCCGAGCAAAATAAGCGGGTACAACCGGACTTGACGACCATCAACGAGGCACTGAAGAACATAAAGCTCGGCTTTAGTCGCGTAAGTTGCCTCATTCTTACATAGAATGATTTGCGCGAGAATCTTGTAGGCAACATAGAGGGCGTCGTCTTGAATCCTCGAGCAAGGAAACCTCTTACAATCCCCCGTGTTTCCCCCGGTAATCATCCCCCCAAAAGAAGCTAAATCGAAGCCTTGAACTCCAACCGGGTGGTACCCTACGGTCGGGAAACCGAAAATGTTGCCAAAAATCTCCTCGTCGACAACGACATCATTCCCTCCTAGCCGACAAGAGAACGTCTCGTCGTTCCGAATCGCCAAGGTCGAGAAAAACTCGAGCATGAGTTCGCGAAAACCGGGCAAGTGCATTTGGGCAAAGTACCCACACCCGAGTCCATCTACATAACGCGAAAGGTCGGTGTGATGCTCCGACCCATTCGAGGCCTCATCCGCAATCCCTTGGACGTTCAAGGTCCGGTGCGTAGCAAACCCCCATTTCCGAATATTCTTGAACATGTCCCCTTCCTTCTTGTCGATAATTGGGAACGGTGCGTTGTATTTCCCCGAGATATCCTTACGTTTACCCGCTCGAGACATTATCACACAATACGAAATTGAACGGGGGTGAAAAACCTTAAAAAAAAGACTCTTTGTTCTTTGGGGAATTTTGTCGAACACTTGGCGTGCGTGTTCAACCAACTAAGAATTTCAACAAACCTTGCACCAAAAACTTCCTAACACAACCAAACAACAATAAGGATATGGTTCTAAGATAGTTTCAAGCGAAGTACCTCGTAGATAATAGCCGAATTTCGCCCGTTTCCGGAAAATTGCCCGAACTCGAAATTTGGCCCCTTAATTGTTCTAACCCTTGCCGCCCGTTTTCGAACACCAAATGACTTGCAAGAAGGTAAGTGTGATTTTTCTGGGTTTTGTGGTTTCGTATTGCTTGAATTCCTGGAAATTTTTGAAAAACAAATTATTGCAAAAGAGAAGGTAAAATATGATTTTAGAAGAAGAATAAAAGTGAGAAAAGGTGAGGGAGGAGCTGTTTTTAAGGGTGTTTTTCTGGGTTTCCCGTGGGTCACACGCATACGGGTCGGGTCGTGGGCCAAAAATCCGATTTTTAAATGTTTCTGGGCCGGTCCGCGGGTTGCGTCGACGCTGCGTCGACTCCGCGTCAGTCGACGCGACAGAAGGCCATTCTCCTGATACCGAGCGTCGACGTTGCGTCAGTCGACGCAACAGAAGACAAAATCCCAGGCCACTTACGTCGACGCTGCGTCGACGTTGCGTCAGTCGACGCAACAAAGGACAAAATCCTAGGCCACTTGCGTCGACGCTGCGTCGACGTTGCGTCAGTCGATGCAACAGAGTGATTTTTGGGCGACTTGTCTTCGCTCGTTCGATCAATTCTCCTCGTCCGAGTTCTCCATCTGTTCTTAAACAAATAAAAATAAAAAATAATAATTAAATAAAATAGAGATAAAGTACAAAAGGATACAAATGCTCGGGTTGCCTCCCGAGAAGCGCAAATTTTAACGTCGCTTGCTCGACGCTGTCTTGCTCGTTTATCTCCCCACGTACGGTGGATCTCCAAACTCCACCATCTTGCGATTGCCATTTTTACTTCGTCCGTCATGATAAGGCTTCAATCTATGCTTGTGAGCTTGAAAGGACGATTTGCCAATCTCATCGTACAACGTGGCTACGCCGTACTCGTCAACTTCTTTAATCGAGAATGGTCCGCTCCATGAAGCCCCAAAATCGGCTGGGTCGTACTTACGTTCGTTATTATAAAAGACTAATTCTCCAACCTCAAATTGCAAGTTTTTGACTTCACTTGTTCGAACCTTTCTCGATTTCTTCATTTCCTTCGCCCAATCGCCTAAACATTCCTCGCCCGTGTTCTTTTTGGAAGTGAAATTTTTGCTATGGTCGAGGAATTTGTGCCTTGAACGATTTATTGGTGGTTTTGACTCCACCTCTTGATCTAATTTGTGCGAGAATTCTTCATCAAAATTGCCTCCAAATTCTGCCACGATGTCGCGTATGTCAGTTCCCAATAACTCGATCAATTCTTCTCCACTTAAATGCATACGATCATAGGACTCGCGATCTTTACACGAATTGACTTGCTCGTCCCTTCCCTTGGTTGAAATCCCGGCGTCGTTTCCGTCGCCTAACTCACTCAAAGTCGCAATCCCTTGTAATTCGTTAACGCATGATGCAACGGGATCAATGAATGAATCCTCCTCGTGCATAATAGGAGAGGGGGTGTTGTGAATATCTTTTAGAGAGGAAATCATTGTTTCGCCCAAAACGGTCATTGTCATTCTCCCCTTATGAACATCAATAAGAGTGTAGGAAGTTGCCATGAACGGTCGCCCTAATAAAATGGTGTGCTCGTTGTCCTCAGTCGGAACTTCATCAATGTCCATAACCACAAAATCAATTGGAAGCACTAGCTCCCCAACTTGCACTAAAACATCTTCGACTATCCCTAACGGTCGTCGAGTCGAGCGATCAGCCAATTGTAGGCGCATGGTTGTCGGCTTGAGGGGTCCAAGATCAAAATCTCGATACAGCGAATACGGCATTAGATTGATGCCCGCTCCAAGATCCAACATACCTACTGCTTTCTTCCRATTAGCTAGTGAAATTGTTATGCAAAAACTGCCAGGATCGCGTTCCTTAGGTGGTAATGGTTTCTTGAAAATTGCGCTAACTTCCTTCGGTAACGGAACGTATTGAGTTGTCGCCAAACGTCTCTCTCGCGAGGCAAGTTCCTTAAAAAACTTGACGTAGGCGGGCATCGTCTTGATCACTTCTAAAAGTAGCAGGTTTATATTCACATTCTTCAAGAGATTGTACAGCTCCATGAATTTCTTGTTCTCTTTCCCTGGACGTAATCGGCTCGAAAAAGGAACATCATCCTTATACTGTATCGTTGTTTGCTTCGGTTGCGGCGGTTCATCGATGCCAGAGGTGTCGCTCGAAATTTTCCCTTGAATAGAACCAGGAACATATCTATTGGCGGATTTATGTAGCTTCTCCACTGGTTTAGGAACAAGCTCCTCATTCTTGTTCTCTACGCCATTGTCGATCTTCTTCCCACTGCGAAGGACATGAATTGCCGACGCTTGCTCCGGCTGGCTTGGTAGCTTGTCTTTCTCCTTATTTGATCGAGCAATATCAGTTGCTATTTGTCCCATAGTTCTCTCCATTCTATCCATGTTTTTAGCCAGATCATGCACAATGCCGGAAAGTTGGTCTATTCCGCTCACCTTCTTTGAAAGTTCGTCTATCTTCGCGTTCACCTTTGTAAGCCCTTCTCTATTACTGATTGTCTCAGCCACTTGATTCCGCTGCCAAACCAACAACTGATCATTCGGTTGGCTTGCACTCGACGTCTGCCCTTGTGTATGAAAGTTATTTTGTACCGGTGGGACTGGTACTTGAGCATAATGCGGTGGGGGAAATTGTGGATCGGGCGGCGTATGATTTGGATTGCCCGGACCCCACTTGAAAAGAGGATTGTCACGTTGTGGTGTGTACTTCTTTTGATTTGAATAGCTTTGGATCGCATTTACCTCCTCTTGCTGCTCACTGTTGTTAGGACATGCGTCTGCTAAATGCTGGAGGGATCCACACTGGTTGCAATTTGTAGCCATTTTTTGTGCAGCGGCCTTGCTAGCTCGCTCGGCTTTCCAAGCAGCTAATTTCTCGTCGAAAATCTCCTCACATTTCGCTTTAACTAACTTGCCATCATCTAAATTGGGATCAGGGATGGAAACTTCGTTAACTCTCATCTTACGAGGCCGAGAATTGGTTTGTTTAGACTTTTCGCTCTGCTTCTCTAACACTTGTCTTGCCTCGTGTGCTGTCAAATCTCCAAAATCTCCTCCCGCTGCTATCTCTACCTCTCGTTTCCCATGGTCCAATAATCCATCGAAAAAGAACTAGTTAGTCATCTCCGGAGAGTAGTTGTGGTGGGGGCAAGCTTGCAAAAGTGTTTTGTAGCGCTCCCACATTTCGTGAAATAGCTCTCCTTCTAACTGTTCGAAAGTAGCAATTTGCCTCCGAAGATGCCCCGTTGTTTGGGCTGAATAATATTGGTTTAGGAACTTCTCGCTAATCATATCCAAGTCGGTTAATGAACCAGGCTCTAAGGACAGTAGCCATGACTTCGCCTTGTCTTTCAAGCTGTACGGAAAGCAAATCATCTGCACTTCTTCTTGATGAAGGCCATGAACTACGAATCGGCCAACTTCATCAACYAAATAATTTAAAAATGCCAAGGGGTCTTCATGCGCATTCCCATGAAAGGTTGGGAGTAGGTTGAGTTGATGCGGTTTGATCTCGACTGCCCTTGCGGTAGGTCCAAGAACAATGGTGGACCTAAAGGGTACAACCTTTGGACGTGCCAAGTCACGTTATCTAAGTGCTCGATCTCCCCTTGGTTCTCGAACTTGGTCATATGCTCTCTCGTAGTGGTCGTTATGCGCGTAATGGTGCTCGCGCTCGTATCTCCTGCCGAAATTATTTTGCTCGTAACCATGATCTTGATTTTCCAACCACTCGTTAACGTGCCTTTGATTGTTAACATAGGCATTTCGCTGCAAAACATCCTCATTCCTAAATGCCACGTTCTCGACGTTGTGCTGACGCATGACATTTTCGTTCATCTCTTCGTTTTGCCTCACATTCTCCATGTTGAGCGGGTGATTGACTATGTTGTGCTGCTGGTTAACCCCTTAGTTTCTCCTTTCGTCGCATCTAGTAGAGTGTGACCTATTTAGTTCACTGCCATACCCATCTCGAATAGGGCGTGGTGGTGATCTCGGTGGTGAATCGCCGTTTCGAACTGAATGTGCTCCTAACATAATGTTGGGAACTTGATCGCAAGCAAAYTCYGTTGCTGTCGAGGAATTGTCCTCGGGAATAAGAACGGGTCTTGGACTTGGCGGATTTGAACGGTGAATGTTGTCGATGAATGGCACAAGGTCGCGTTGAAGTGATCGCCTTCCTTGCATAAACTCAACAACACGTCAACGCACCAAATGGCAAAAACCAAGTAAAAGCAAATAAAATAATAAATTAAACAGAATCTAAAACGAAAAACATTTTTAATTCCTACTCGTTGCTTCCCCAGCAACGGCGCCAAAATTTTTGACTCAAACTTCTGTGCACCCCGTTTTTAATAATTAATTTAAAAGCACGTCAGTTTACTCGTAAGTGTACGAGGTAACTGTAGGGTGATGAATTTAACTCGAGTCGTATCTCTCGAGGAAACAACTGTTCGGTCCTATCAATATTTTTCTCAATTTTGAATAACATACATATACATTTGGGGGTTTGAAAAGATTGATCAGATCATTATAAACTAAGATGATAATTTAAACTAATTAAACTAATTACTTTAACTAGATTATCGATCTCGAACTAAGCGGTAAACTAAAGCTGTTTAAACTAATTATTCTAAATTATCAACTAAAAGCAATAGCTAAATTATCGAATATCGCTACGAAGATTTAGAGCTAGTTATCGTATCTAAAGCATGAATTAAAGAGACTATCGCTAAGCAATTGAATCGTACCATTCCAAGAACATTAACGGAGCATAAACTAAATCGCATAAATAAGCTAAATTAACCAGTATCCAAAATACGAGCATAAAACGATTAAGCTAATTAAACTAGTCTAGCATTAACAACGAAATTAACTAAGCAATTAACTAAGAAATTAACTAAAAGTTTAGAATACTTATTGTAACTACGAAAAGCAATGAAAAGCTCCAGCTATTCCAGAGTTTGAACGCTGATCTTGGGCGAAAATGAACTCTCGAGAGCGAAATCGGTGTTTCGGACGCGTAGAACTTCGATCCTTGATTTGCATCTCCAAATCTTGTTATAAGACGTGGATTTATTGTTTTTATGAGCTAAGGAACCTTAGGGTAGATGTATCTGTCGTGGCACACTCTGAAAACTCGAAATATGAGGAGTTTATATAGGTTTTGCAAGTCTTGCCGCACAAGAAACCCTAATTTCCGACTTCTGGGCCGTCGCGTCGACGGAGCGTCGACTGACGCGAGCAGGTGCTCGGCGGATGTCGGCAGTCTTGGTCGGCAGCGCTCGGCAGGTCTGGTCAGCAGGTGTGCGCGTCGGCTGGTAGGTGCGTCGACGGAGGGTGTCGACATCGACGCTTCAGCAACTAGTGTCGACGTTGCGTCGACTTTGGTGCGTCGACATCGACGCTTCAGAACGTAACATCGCCAGAGCGTCATCCTTGCGTCGAATGATGCGGACCATGACTCGCCTTGCACGGCTCACGTCGACGGTCGCGTCAGTCGACGCGACTGAGCGTCGGTCTCCATTTCTCGATCGTTTGCTACTCGTTTCACCAGAAAGCTTGTTCTTCTACTCTTGAACATCGGACTTCGTCTTTTACGCGCTAAACTCTTCTGGTTACTTAGCTGTAAGGTGAAATACAACGAAACATCACCTAATTGCATCAATTTAGATCAAAATGCGGTAAAATAAGCTGGAATTATAAAATTACAGAATTATGCTTAAATCATCCAACTTATACCAAAAACAAATATAAAAACGAACTAAAAAGCTAATAAAAATAAGGACAAATCTACTCTAATCACATACATGAAAAAATTGAAGATTATAAATGCCGGGACTCGAAAGAAGCCGTTACAGGTAATTCTTTGAATCGTTGGTCCGTGTTAAAATGTTTATTTAAAAACCTCTCTGAAGATCCACTGTGCAGTTCGATTAACTTTCAGTCAAAATGCAGATGAAGGTTGTCGCTTGTCGTGCGACACGAGTGTTTTAGAATTCCAAAGAACCTTTGATAATGAACCAGGTGTTGGTGGCGTTAGAGAAACGGCGAATTATCAAGAAGCAGGTGATTTTGTACTCTTGTAATTCTTTACATTTCACTAGTTTTAATAAATTAATATCTATTTTTATTAATTTATTTCAGCAATGTGCGAAGGCGATCTTGTCGATGTTGAGTTTTTACCCGGGGGTGGAACGAAAAGGCGAACAGACTCGCAATGCTCTCTCATTCTAAATCCAGAAAAAAGGCGTAAAATTAAGAGCATTACATTGTTTGATCCAAACAAGAAGGTAGATGAGGCCAAGGTTGATGACCTTCATCGATGGCTAGCGAAGGCCACACAAAGGTTAACATATGTTTGAGGAAGCTGGTTTTTGGACTTCATATAGTCAGTACATGATTGTTTAGAGCAATCATTATAATGAATTATTACAATTAATTTTCAACCCTACAAATTAGGGTTTAAAAAAGACTTTGTATGCTACGATCTTACTTTAACCATGTTATCTTATTACGTCAAATTATTAAATCACTTGGTATGTTTTTGTTTTTATTTTTTCTTGTCAGCGATTGGCTACAATTAGCAACGTGTGACGTTTCTAGGAAATTTTTCGACGATATCTTGACAGACAGGTGGTTCATGGATGATGTAAGTTAATATTCTGACATGTTATATCATAATAAAAAGTAGTCTTCTGGTCCTTTTAATGATTACCTTTTTCTTAGCATGTCGATACTGCGCTATTCCACATGCGAGAGCGTGCAGCAGAGTACACCCACCTTTTTAATCAATCATCATGCGTTTTGGATTGTGGATCTGTGAATCAAGTGATTGCAGCCTACCGCCGAATACCAAACCACGGGAAAGGGAAAAAAGTGAACCACATGGCTGACCTAGAAGCGCTAATTAAAGAACCCGATAATGGTATAATAGGCTCGTTGTTGTGCCGGTATGTCGAGGGGAAATTGCCGCTGCTGGTTAAATCGTGGAAAGGGTGCCGATTCTTGTATGCGCCTCATTGTGTGGATAGTCATTGGTTTGCGATCAGGGTTGACTTGGAAGAGCGGTGTATTGAAATATATGACAGCATGCCTCGCCACATCAGGCATGGAATTATMATGCAGGTCATAGTMCCCCTTTCTATTTTAATCCCTCRGTTGATGCGTGTGCTTGTAGACGAGAGTTACGATRCTGCCGAYTTTAGGCACGAGAAGCGAACATGCCCTATGRAAGAGAATGGGTTAGTCTTTCGAAACTATATTTCGATTTATCTATATAAAATAATATTGTTGGTTGATTATGTGTACATATTTCGTATTAGGTTCGATTGTGGCATGTTTACCTTGAAGTATATTGAGTTTTTACTCGCTGGTAAAGATGTTCGCCTTGTTCAACAAAAGTACATGAAGGACTGGAGAAGGAAGCTGGCAGCAGAGTGCTTTGGACGTCATTTTGATCCTTGAGTTGATTATATGTATTTTCTTTGGTAATATGAAGGTGGATTTTTTAAAACATGTTGCGCATTATTAGTTTTGGAAAACAATGGCGGGAGGGATGATCATCTGGCTTCTTCTGTAAATTTACTTTGTTTTTGCACATGTTCAAGATTCTGGCATCTGCTCCATTTATGTTTCTTGGCATGAATTGTTCTGGTAAATTTATAATTATTTATTTTCACAGCATGTAGCCGTTCTCCCAAAACGACGGTAATTCATTTGTGGTTCGATTGTTCTGACAAAAAAGACGACTACGCAACCGTTGTTCCAAATGGCTGGTATGTTAAAAATTTACAAAAGGGTTTATTGTTTTATTAGTAATTTTCATTAACCTGTTTATTGTGTAAATATATATTTGGATCAATCCGACAATACATTATATCATAAGTGGTCACATGCCAAATATGAAATTATACAATGCTAAGCATAATCTAAATTCGAAGAGGAAAAAATGAACCATATTTACGAACTCAAATTTAGAAAACCATTCATCTGAAAACAGACAACATCCAGAAGACACCAAAGTGGAACTACTTTTTCAGGGCATGTGATTAAATTTCTTGATTCTGAAGGGCTAACAAATATAAAAGTAAATGTAGTGATCCCTTGGAGATTTATATCCAACCGCTACTCAAACTTCATCAAGATTTCTACGACGGAGCTACCATATTCAATGTACGAATTTACATAACATTGAAGAGCTGCAAGATCATCTAAATGTATTTCCTATTGGACTTGATTAGGTTCTTTGCCAAAGTATTTAGGGGTCAAACCCCTAGTGCGATGTCGTGATGCATACGTCGCCAGTTTTGCATATATTGTGTTATATTGAATAGAAATTCTCTGGATGGGTGGTGTGACGACTTTGCTCGAGTTAATTGGAATCCTGAATTGTATTGGTTCCCTATGTTCCAATAAGAATACATAAATATGAATAAAAGTTTTATAAATGATATTTATTCTATCGACCTACCCACGATGAGCTTCGTTTGGTTCGATGTATATTACTGTTGCCAGCCTTTCGCGCGCCTCTTTCAATTCATGTTGCAATTTTATAACCGATTAACATCGACAATCTGTTGGAGTGAAATCATATCATTACTTTTGCATAAAATTCAAAAGTAATGCTAACCTCCGTCAGAACACGATTAAGTTCTCCGGGAAAAACCATTTGCAAACAAACATATAAACCGCAGTCGTGGATGAAATAATACATGGACATTAAATTAAATATACGTGTCATTATTGACTATAATATCGAGTTCGACACATTACCTATTCTGTTGTTGTGGGATTGTGTTGTCAGTACACCACTCAAACGATTTTGTAACATCTTCGTGAATAAAGGCTTCTCCTTCCCATACACGTGCAAGCGTCTCCATCCGACTCACCTTAATGAACGCGCCATATAAATTAGTTCCCAAATAAAAAAATTATTTTTAAACAAACGGTCAGGATGAATCACTAGGAAACAGATTGAACATTACCACGATCTTTGCTAGATCCATCCTACGTGTAATTTGGGAATGATCCCTTAGCGTGTCGGCGATCATCACCTTCCTTGCAAAGAATTGTACAATGCACGAGAACCAATGATGACCATCACACAGTGGGATCGTGATACTCCTACATTTGCTCTTCAAACTCTTAAAAATCCCTGGGACCGCAAATATATATTTCTGAATGGTAGCATCTTCATACTGTCCCAGACATAGGTTCTGCAATATAACACACAATGTCATTATAATTTATGGTCGCAAGCAACTACTTTACCCCTGTAAAAAAACCTTACACTGAAAGACGCTGGGAATACCCAATCCACGTTTGCAAATCCCATGCTTTGCCTTTCGTGCCATACTTGAATCGCAACAAAATATATTACCTACAACTACGGCATATAATATAAAGTGTCCAATATTTGCTTCGTCACATAAAGCAGAGTTATAGGTTAGTTCATATTTACCCCCGTCTTGAACCACGATGGATATTTTATGGTTCTCATGTCGGCACTAGTCAAGTACCATTCTTTATATTTAATCAACGTATCCCTGGGACACAAATAAACTATTATAAAAAGTGTGCTTTTATAGTGACTACCAGTGATTTAAATAAACATCGAAGATAAATATTATAAAGTAGAATGCTTACTCTGCATTTAATTTTTCGTCGAACACATGTGCCACTACTCCTTCGTCGTGATCCCAATATTCACGGATGGAATTGAAGATATTGACTACTGCTCCTACAAAAGGATCAATTAATTATTTTTTATCTTTAACGATCAGTATTTCATGCCATATCTACGATCTAAGAATAATAATATAGAAATAAATAACAAAATTTATGAACCAATGAATCAAAAACCTCTCGATCGCTTGTATGAAGGATTTGGGAGATGTCAACACTGTCTTGAAATAATTTTTTTGGTTTAAAACACTCAGTGACCGGTGTAGTCCGGTGGGGTTGTTGGGGAGAAGGTGGAGGACTATTGTCGATGTCTCCATTCAATACGTTTTTTTTTTTCTAAATACTGAACTCTTGGTGCAGTTTTATAATTTTATATAAGTAATCGCGAGCTGGTAAAGGACATCCATCGCTGTCTTCATCAACGTTGTCCTTCTCATAACTTTCGTTTTTTGGTGTGTTCCTTTCGACGTGGTTGGGAGTAGGAGAATGAACACCAACATTTTCCGCGTCTGATTCATTTGAGATTATATCCCGTTGCTCCATCTTCTTCATCATCATGCGCATAATGCCGATTGCAGTTAAGACGCTCTTATTTAACACCGATAGTTGCTCCATTATACCCACGCCCAAGCTGGGTGGTATGTTACTGATGGAACTGTTTGTTTCATATGCGTTTGGATCTGAATTTTGCTGTGACACGCAAGATGGTGAGTTTGACTATGAATTTATGTGATATATATATATGATAATAATTAATYTATACGATTTATGATGGTACGTACAGGGTCATTTTCGAATTTGACTTCATGAGATGATAAGAGGGCCCTAGTCACTTCCGTTTGTGACCGTTGCTCAATTGTCCAAATTTGTGGGCATAGTTTCTTGCCTATCGTTGGTAATTGTACAACCAAATGGTTGTGAAAAACAACCTGCCATCAAAAAGAATAAGAAAAAAAAAACAAAAACAAGAATAATAGATGGTTACACCATGCAAGATAAATATGAGCAATGTAGGCCGTCGCGAAGAAAGAATGGTGCACACACACGTGAAGAATGCAAATCGATCGAACAATGTTGGTTACCTCCAACAGAAAGATACATCCTGCAACGTACGTAGTTTGTTTATTTTTTGCATTTGTTATGCCGGTGATTAGTCTATCCAATATAATCTCCGACCAGTTGTAGGCTTGCACGGACGTCGAATCAACAATATAATCTAACCATGCTAATTCCTAAACTTCGTTGGCTTTAGGAAATAAAACTGCCGTAAAAAACGCCATTAAATATAAGATCAGAAAGTCGGTCCCTTGAAAATCCGGGACTCTCTTTAACAATTGCGTGCAACCAATTGTGTCACCTTTGGTATCCATAAATAATTTTTTCCGCAGGTCTTGTCCTCCGTCCAATTTTGCCGGTGTCTTTCTTCCTTCACACGATAGACCAAATACAGCCTGCAGTGTTCCCGCATTAAACTTCATAGACGTCCCATTCACTTCAAGTGTCCTTGAATTAGTGTCAAAACGTGTCACTAGGGAACTTACTAGCTTACGGTCCAGTTGTGTTATATTCATGCGAGGAAAGGACCCAAACCCTACGGAATTTATTTGAACATGTTGTTCGACCGACAATCTCTGATGTATGTCGTACAAGATCTTCAGCTTCGTAGGATGTTGGAAAATACGGGTGTCCTGTCTATCGCCACCCTTCACCCCACCCGATTTATATGGCGGTGGCATGCTATACATTGTGCGTGCGGCCGCTGTTCCAAAGTGTCGCTTCACACTGCCCGTATCGGTCGACGGATGTTGTTTTCCACGGCCAGGGTTTTTTTTCCGAATTCATTCCTGTAGATATAAGTTAGACAACGGAGAACACATAACTGATATGCAGCCTTCTTCCAACAAAATTCCGAAAATATGATTTTCGAAATTACACAATTTAGAACAATAATTTTCAAATTCTAATTTACACGGGGTTTGTAATTTGAGATGAACCCAATTGATATAATTTTCTCGGGATTATAAACAAAAAACATAACGTCCCCAAAATCGACCAAAATCAAGTGATTCACATAACTACAAAGACCAGTATTAGATTTACCTTGATGTCTAATCGGCACCTCGATTAATTACTCCGTGGTAGAGCTTGTGAAGTTATAGTCCCGCTGTGTTTGTGAGCAGTTTTTTCGTCCCGCAAAGTAGAAGGGGCGTATGCAGGATTTTAGGCCCCGCTACGGAATATGGTAACTTCCCCGTTAAAATCCACACAATAGAATATATGATTTGATATGCTCATATGATGATTATAGTATTTTGTCCATAAAAAGGAATCATGATAATATATTATGATTTTCTCAAAAGAGAAGCAAGCGTATTAAGGGGACTATCTACTTGTGTATATTATATTCCCTATTAAATGTGGGAAAACTAGTAGATAAATTCTATAATAATTCTACTTTCGTAACTTCTACTTGTCCTCTTTAACGAAAAGTAATTGCCAAAAAAATACGATCAATATTAATTTTTCAAATAATATTAAAAAAAATTCAATAAAGTTTTGTAATTAGTTCAGGAAGAAAATTTTGTACTTAACCTCATGAACTCCCATTTTCGGTGAAATTATAGTCGGATCTCACTCGTGTGACATGCAAGCTTACATACGAGGGGTAAAATTGACTTTCCATATCCTCCTCATGACTCCCGCTCAAACTAATGGCACATGAGGACTACATAGGTTCCAAATCATACATGTATACATATATTAATGTGAACATTATCCTTCCATTCCTATGTATTAAATTTTATATTATCTTAAATCACCACTATATTTGTATTTTAACATGCAATCAGCCTCTTTAAGCAATTATTTGGCGGAGTAGTAATTCTAAATCAAATCAAACAATCAGCTAGCTATTATCAGTTATCAATCCTCAGCTATTAGATGTCTGAATCAGGTCAACCGATAAGGGTCTAGCTGATTAAAGTTGCTGGCTGATTGTTATTTTACCAATGTAGACATCGTCAAAACAGTGGATTAATACACAAAAAAAACTGAACAACAATGGGGAAAAATGCATAAAAATTAAAAAGCATAAAAATGAATTTCAATATCCTTGATCGAAAGCATGCTCATGAATTGGCATATTTCTTTCGTCGTATGAGGACTTCATGTGTGAATCTTGATTTGTATTTATCAAAAAAGTGGTGAACTTAAATTTAATTTACAAAATAATGATAATAATAGATTTTTGGACAATTTTGGTAATTTACCAAAAATGTAGATTTTTATATATTTTTCCTAATTATATCTTATTTAGACCAAAAGGTTTTTATGAATACTAAATGGTTGTCAATTTTTATTTTTCAAACAACCTCCAAACGAAATATAACCTGAAGAAAATGGACAGTGCAAGCGATTGAACCCCGGACCTCAACATTACGCGGAGAGGTACTTAACCACTGCGCCGCTGCTCTTTTTTTGCACATTACATGTAGTACCATATTTTTATGTAAACAAAGTATAGTATATATAAAATTAGTCCAGTGGCTAAGAATACGGCGGATCCCGCTGGGGCGGCCTTCCAACCCCGCCAGGTGCTGGATCCGCGGCTGCCTCCGTCCGATTGTTACCATGATTAAAAAGAGCACTTCCAGGTTTCATTTCCCCCCAAATATTACACGAATAAACATGTGATATAAAAAAACTGAACTCAGAATCAACCCAAGCTGCAAGTATATGCAAACTCATAAGTTAACGCTCTTATTTAACCTTTTGTTTAATTTTTTCCGGGAACACACTCTGAAGGACATGAGGCCGGGTTAAGATCATTTTTTGGATTTTCATTTGCATGGTTCAATACAGATATATGATGTTTCGAAATTCTGTATTTATTAATTATTTCTGACTGAAAAATAATGACAAGTGATTCTTAAAACACATGTGTAGATAATAAGATCACAAAGTACAAAAATTCATTAAAAAGACGATACAAGAATTAAAGAAAAATAACATACAAGGTCAGCATTACTTCCGCGACCATTACATAGGGTTTTTCTTTCCTTCTCTTTAAATTCCTTCAGTCTCTCTTGCAGACGAGTGTTCTCAGCCTGCAGGTGGTCACGCTCCTCCTTGTATGTCTCGCTCTCTAGAAGAATATCAATGATATGGAACATCTGATTGACGTAATCCTTTTTAAGACGAACAATTTCTACCTCCAACTCCTCAACAATGTCTGGAATATGCCCATCGTCGATGTTCTCCGTGCTCGACATTGTAGATGATAATAAGCTTGAATGGAGAAATTAAAGGAAGAAGAAATATGAGTCTTGACCGTGTTAGAGCAGCTTTAAATAATTATTTGAGGGCGGATGTAAAGAGTCACAATTGCGTGCATGCCAAAAGGCACGTCTGGTTGTGTGAGAGAAGATTATTGATTGTCTTGGAATTGGAAAGATTGCACAATATTTTTCAGCATTTGGTGTACTAGTACACGTTAGGTTTTCATTATTTGGAATGATTACTTTTTAGAATTAGTGGTGCCTCCTTAATTATTTGTAGCACCAGTTTCTCAATGTTGCGCATCATAACACTGAATTGTCCGGAAAATGCATTATAATGAAAATTGCATACGTCCTGGTAAAAATATCTTGTTCATGAAAATTATATTATATTATACATAACTATTTTGGTTTTTTTTTCATCATAATTTCATTTTCTTGTAATATTAAAAAAACTTTTAAAATACTAGTACATCGTTGGTAATTTTTTCTGAACACCGAAAATGATCAAAACAAACAGTGTAGCTTATCTCCGAAAATGAAAATGAATACTTCTCGTTATTTTCGCTAAAGTATAAATGATAATTCAGTAATTAATAAATATTAATTAAGGCCCATATTGGAAATGTAGTCAAATATAGGATCCTGCTAAATGCATGCCATCTTTATTTTGTAAAGTTATCCAACCTAAACGTCCAAAATGGAGAACTGAGTTGATTTGACCTTTCCCCTCAAGTGCGTTTGAAAATATTGTTTCCAACTACCCCAACTGACGTGATAACGGAAATGTTATAAATTAGTGATATGCTTTTATTTTTTGCGGTCAGCGAGATAAGCACTAATTTCAATTATATTTCCTTTGGTCCTTCAGCATTACTTTAAGAGGTGTGTTTTATTTATTCCTTAATTTGTCAGGTATGGATATCTCAATTTCTTATTAGATTTTATATTAATTTTCAAATTTAGCACGAGGAATTATTTCAATACATGTATTGCCCTAATCTTATCGTCTGCATAAGAAAAATAACTCTCCCAATTGTGTTTTTGAAAATTTGTAGTGCAACTCTAGAAATTTTAAAATAGAATTTAATAGGTAATGGAAACAATGATTAGTAAATGAACAATCCTAATAACATATAGAAATAAATTAAAAATATGTAATTTTAAACATGTACATGATTGTAATTTGGTACTAACGAGACAGAGTCATTAGCTGCATTATACAAACATTTTGATTTATATCAACTAGCCAGCTTTAAATACCGGTCGTCAACTATAACTCATGTGACCCCGAATTACTTAGCAGTTATCTGCTAGCTTATCACAAAATTAGTCGTAAGTTATTTATTAAATTGAATAGGATTAAAAGGAGACCCATTATATGTAAGACTCTTGAAATATGTAATGGAAAATTATGGTTCAATTCATTTCCATTTCTTGATATAATTTTCCGCGGACGACATTACTTTGCCCATGCACACATATATTGTGTTTATCAGTGTATTATATTGACAAGTACCCATCAATTAGGCACTCTAAGCAAATAATTCACCAAACAGTAATTGAAAACAGCTACCAGCTATCAGATATCAATTCATCGGTTATCATCCACCATCCATAAACCATCAGCTCTCAGAACATTAAGTGAGGTCAACAAAGAAGGGCATAGCTGATTAATTGTCAATTTACTAGTATGTACTTCATGCAAAAAAGTATAAACTAATATAGATCAAAGATGGGAAAATACAAAAAATAAATGAATATACATGTGATTATTTAGAATAAATAATTATAGTCACAAATAAAACTTTAATTATTACTAATAAAAGCGGCTTGTTAACATGAACCTAGTAAGATTAATATGATTTCAAGAGCTTATTATTTGATCTTACCAAGCATTCTGGAAGAGTTTAATGTGATGGATTCAGCTACGAGAACTTCAAATAACTTCCACCGGGTGAAGTTCAATGAGGTGTATGACGCACGCGCTGCATGACAAGTGAGCACAACGTCTACTATATATAATAACAAAACTAAGTAAAAATTAATTGAGAAATGGGAATCATTTTTATTATAACTTTTTAATGACAAAAAATAAATTTTATTAAATGTATCTTGGAATCGATCTAAATAAAGCGATATAATTGCTTTTATGAGATCTGAAATGGGAATCAAGTGAACGCGTTTTGAAATTAATTAATAATAATATCCACATGTTGCGTCGCAATTGTGTTTATTCTATACATCCTTATTTATTTTTCTTATTCAATAACATAAATAAGCATGCAAAAATCATTCAATCAATTATTATTCGTTATTATTTATTTTATATTTTCGAATAATTGTGTCATGAAACTTTTCATAAATTAACAAATCACCTTTTTATTTTATTGTATAGTCCCTTTGTATGAATTACATTTTATTTTAACTGAATTCAACACTATATTGGTATATTAACATTTCAATCATCCACCTGAAATGATTAATTGGCCGATCAGTATTTGTATGAGCACAACTTAAGTAAAATTGAATAATCTTATTACACCTTAGTCGTAGTATGCAGTATATTTTATTGTAGACATAATTTATTTAGCTTAATAAATACAAAATTAGTATTGATATTATAAATATATTATTTGAATTAAAAACCAATGAAGTCACAAAAATCATATATATTATATATAATATAAAATTAACCCTAAACAAATTTAAATTTGTCTTTAATAAATATTATGAATTATAAATAATTATTTAATAAGAAAGAACGAACAAAATTTATAAAATAATAACATTTACAATAATTTTAATTAAAATATTGTATATATAAGACTTAACTGATCTCCACTTAAAAAGCGTTATCTTATTTTTTAATCTTAAAATTAGTGTGTCAATAACAATTGTATATAAAAAGCGTATAGATTTTCTAGAAATATATATTACGTCTTCATTGATTGTTTATAGTTCTGCAATAAAAGTGAGATCTTGTGTTCATTTTAATTTGCAGATTAAAAAATATTGCTCTATAAATATATATTAAAATAATATATATTTAACGGATTACTACCAAAATTCATCTCTTGATATAACACCACGCTTTGTCCTTAAGTTGCTCTTACCATCCAAAAACGGATCACTACCAAAATTCATCTCCTTCCTTTAAATACACGATTATTCTTATTATAAAAACCGAGACCTCAAAAAACACACCCATATGTAACTACATGCAAACTTTGTCGGATCAAAATCTTTGTCGGTGCACAAGTATCATACTTTAAGAAATGGTTAATAGTTGTCCAAATATGTTTTTCTATGAGGTTCATTAATGAGTCATTAGTTATGGGTATAAAAAAACTGCAACTGGTAAAAAAATAAATTAGGATTTTACAAAATCATCACTAATACTGATAATTCATTGATAGATCCATACAGAAAAAAAAGCCCAGAAATAAAAACTAAAATACGCAATACAACTTAATTCAAAGGAAATTACACATGCTTTTCTGCCTTCTCCTCGAACTCCTTCAATTTCTTGCCCACGCCGGCGTTCTCCACAAGCAGCTGGTCCCTCTCCTCTTTGTAACCTTCCATCTTCTCAATTATGTCCACGATAAAGTCCTTTTTCAGGCGGAAATTCTCAGCCTCTAATTGTTCAACATGACTAGGACAGTGATCGGAGTCACTGCTGTCAGAGCTAGACATTTAAGATGATAAACTAATTTAAGGTGAAAATCAGATGAGAAGGAAAGTGATGAGTGACGATGTGAGAGCAGCCTTAAATAAAACATTGATAGCGGATGTGAAAAGTCATTGGTTCGGAAGCTCAGAAGACGCGTACGTGTTGTGTGAGGCGTATCAAGAGCATTGTCTTGGACTTGACTAGATGCATCACATTATTTTTTGCGTGATTAGGTTTATTAATTAAAGGTGGGTATTAAATATTTGAAATGATTAATGTTGCAGGGTAACTTTATTTCTCTGTACAGTATACTAGCTGGTTTATTACGTATTGCTTCTCTCACCATATTTCTGAACGTATGCACATCCATGTATGCAGTTGAGCATATTCCTTTGCGTATTTTGATATTTCTTGTGTAACTGTGCCAGCACATTCTTTTCTACCAACAGTTTACCAATGTTGTTGTTGTATTAGTGAATTGTTCGTAAAACATAATATATAAAATTTGCGTATTTTGAAAATGAATACGGTCATCATTTTGAGTAAAGTTTAAATGGTAATGGTGTAATTAATAAAGATTAATCAAGGCCAATTTGGGTAATCTTGTCAAATATAGGTGCAAAGTAAATGCAACCCATCCTTTATCGTGAAAGTTATCCAACTTTCACGCCCAATATGGAGACATGAAATGATTTGACCTTTCCCCTCAGAAATCGAATCAAATATTTTAGGCAGCTACTCAAACCGTTGTAATGATAGAAATATTGTAAAAGAGTGACACAATTTTAATTTTTTAGGGCATAGATCTAATCAGCAATGACAAATTTATTTCATCTGGTGTTTCAAATAATTATTACATGGGACAATAATATTACATCCTTATAAAATTCAGATTAGATTGAATTCAATGTTGAACTTAAATTCTATATTAAATTTCAAATGTAAGACCCCGTACTAATATAACAAGTTTATTAAGGTAAATTGGATTTTAGTGTATAATGAATTTAAATAATATATTTAAATTGCTATATATGTGATTTATATTAATTTTATTATATCAATTAGGAGATATAAATAATTTTAGGTGTTATGTATATATTTATAGGTTACTTGGGTTATTTATTTATTATTATTAATCTTTCTTATTGGACCAAACCATGGATCATTAACCAATTCAATTTAATTGTTTCGGGAGCCACCTCTAGAGTTCCGTACCCGGACACTCACTATTTGGACTAACTTTTGGGAAACGAGACAGTCTTTCCTGTCTGTTCCACTGTTAACCTTTATATTGTTTATTTCTTTTTAAAATTCACAAATTGTTATGTCTTGATAAAATGAATTACTAATTGGTTGATGCATACACGAAAATTTTATATTTTAAAATTAAAAAATGCATTTTTTTTTTATTATTTAATTCTGAACTCACTGAGCTCCTTTAGCTCACGCTCTCTTTTGTCAAACCAAACTCTCCAGATGTTGACGATAGGGCGTGCGATCCCGATTTTGGTTTTCAAGGAAAAGGTTGAATTGTCGTCTAAGGTTCCTTGTCGCAACTTCTTGTCTTTTATGTGGTTGGTGGAGAAAGTTGGTTTTTTTTTTTTTTT
>BMAC01000456.1:598921-650193 GCA_014905375.1 Phtheirospermum japonicum
GTGGGTGCTCCGGCAGCAGTCTCCTTTCGGCAGTTGGCGGCAACGGGTAGCGCGTTCGGAAACGGCAGCGGGGCTGCGTCAATGGTTGCGGAGAGGCAACAACTGGACGGAGGCGACGCAGCGGCGATCGGAGGTCGTCGGCTGTCGGGGAGGCAACAACCGGACGGAGGGAAGCAGCGGCGGTCCGGCGAGCGTTCGGACGGCTTCGGCGAATCGGTGTCACACACCGTATTACCCGACGTCCTTGCGATGGAGCACTAGATCCGTCGAAGGATTGAAAACGACGGATACGAGAAACCGAACGATTCGGTTGGCGGCGGCGGCAAGCGGCGGCCGAAGGTGGACGGCTGGGTAGGGTTCCGTCTGTGTTGCTAGGGTTTTCCGAAAAACCAATTTTTTCTGTTTGTTTTGTTGTGTTATCGTATGAACCAAGAACTCTTTCTTTTTCCTTTTTAAAAACCCGTAAGCAGCTTTTTTTTTTTTTATTTTTATTTTTTTTTATTAACAAGTAAGCCCAAGTCTAAAGGCGGATGGGCCGAATTTTATTTAAGAAACCAATTCTAAATGGGCTTAAAAAAATAAAACCCAAGCTTAATAAAAAAGGGTTTTGGCTTGGCCCAAATCAAAATTAAAAACAAGCTATTAATTAAAGTCCAAGCCCAATATTAAAATAAAACCCAACCTTTTAATTTAATAAATAAACCGGCCCAATTAAATCCAAATGGCTTATTGGGTCGACCCACTTATAAATTAAAAACCCATCGGAATTAAATCATTTCTCACAAACGATAATTCCGAAAAATATAACAATTATATTTTCGCGTCCAGAATAACCTTCTCGTATTTTTCTCAATTTAGATTCAATCATATTGACATCTAACTATGCTAAAATTAACAATTAATTTCTAGCTGTCGTTTTCAATAATCAGGAAACACGTGGTGTGACCCTCAATGGTTCAGGTGTAAGCTAGTCGTGGGTTCACAACACATTGTGATTCGAACAACACATTGTTCTTATATGAACTCGTCCCTTAGAGTCCCTGATTAAATAAAACTCATTTTTACTTAATCACTGGTCAAACCAGAACCCAACGAATTATGAGAGGCGCCTAGCAACTACGCATCATAATTCCCTAGATACAAATGAAGTGCCTGCAAGAACCTTGTGATATAGTCTTATATGTACAGTACGATCCCTTCGCGATCTATGTCCCGATTGAACAAGAGGTATTGGTTCATCGAGACCTCTTTCTAGTTCAATAACTGTGTGTACGTTCTAGGTTCAAGATAATCCATTCGTGTGTGACTTAGAGAAACACATTTCTCTAAACACCCCACTATCAGCTCTGGCCGGAGACTCCGAGGATTAATCAACCATCAGAAAGGAGGGAAAGTCAAACTTAAATTCAAAAGAAGTCAAATACATTTAATAGGTAAAAGTGAAAAGTTTCAAATGGGAAAGCTACTAATAACTTTCAAGGCTCCAATATTTTTTTGAACAAAAAGAGTAAAAAGCTTCAAAACCAAGAATCAATGGGATTTTTACTACAAGAAGAAAATCAACCTAAAAGTTGAAGTGTGAATTTGAGAAGCATAGGGAAAACAACTCTACTAAATTTAATAACCAACACAAAGTAAATGCAACAACACAAGAACAACACCAAATAAGGGAAAGTTTACTACCAATATTGCATTCCAACCAAAAGCTTCAAATGTAGAGTACAATCTTCAAAGCAAGTAGAATAACTCCAACTCAATAGCTTGAATACAAGATTACTAACTAAGAACAACCCACTAGACTACTCACTAAAACTAAACTAACTAAGGATTAAAACTAGGGTTTGCAATGGAATAGTGAAAACGAGATTGGAAGAGGTTGAATGGGGTTCAAAATCAGCCAAGGAAGGATAAGGTAGGTGGGGGAAAGTGCTGGCTTTTTATACAAAAATGCAGGGGCAAAAATGTCAAAATGGGTCAAAAAATTATGCGTGTCAGTCGATCGACTGAAAGCTGTCACTCGAATGTTATGCCCAAAAGTCGCAAAACACACTGTCGAGCAGTCGATTGACTGAGATCCAGTCAATCGACTGCCCTGTCAATCGATCGATTGACTGGAAGCTCCGACTCATTTTCTCGTTTCCGCTCTAAACGTCCGCCGGTTGTCGCTCCTCGTTTGCGCTGTGTTCCCTTGTTGCTTGTTCTAATTCGAGTCGAACGGGATGTCCTGAGCGAGCACGGGACCACTTCGGTCATCCTACGGCCATAAAGACAAAAACGAGTAGAAATAAACGAAAATCCAATGAAAACTGCACAAAAGTTACAAAAACCTAAAATTAATAAAACCGGCCAAAATGACTCCTAATACAAATAAAAGCAAACAAAACACATGCAAGCACGACACAAAACGGTAGCAAAAATAAGTACAAAAACATACAAATCAACCACCCCACACTTAGAATGATTGCTTGTCCTCAAGCAAAACTAATATAAAATTACAAAACTACCCCCCCGGACAATAAACTAATGCACCAAACCTAATTTGAGACAACGTGTACTATAATGCTTGTTAGCTTGGCTAAAAGGACGATAATGATGCGTTGCCTAAGAAAGTTTAGATCGACTTCCGCAACCTAAAAGTACTAGGTCACCTTCCAAGTCGGTCTCCTCGTCCTTGCCCCGGCTAAGGTCTATCCACGCTCGAACCGTTAATCGGCTCCCTACTAGCCTCGATTATCTAAGACTCTTTTTACACACAAAATCTAAAATGGAAAGTAAAAAAGTGCAAGAATTGCACATTTATTGCGTAAGCACTTCAAGGATTTATAATGTATCCTTGTTTATTCATCATCATTTCTCTTTTCTTTTTTTATTATTATTTTTTTTTTTTGGTACCCAAGGATATATAAGGTACTTGAGAAATCAACGACTCCGATCACTTGTTTCTACTAGCAACTTACATTTATTTCTGATCGAGCACATGGAGCAATTGACGACTCCAAAATACAAAGTAAAATCCTATAGAGAGTATTCGATAACAAGGCTAGTTGAGGCACTAGTTCAAAATTGAGCACAAGGATAGCACGAAGCTAAAGCCGAACAAAGTTCCCAACAAGTCAAATTCCCTAAGTACACTAAATCCGATCGAAATTCTAAACTTCCTAATCAAATCATCAAAACCGTGTCACTTTGCCAAGGTTCCAAGCAATATAACGCATATACTTCTCGAATCATCACAAGCAAGCATACAAACAATCTTAACAACCTAAGGCGAACTCTAACCACCCCACACTTAAAACCTAGCAATGTCCTCATTGCAAATTAAGCCAAAAAGAAGTAAAAAGTGTAAGAGAAAAGAAAACGCCCCTATTCTCGAGCTTTGGATGACGCGGTCATGCATAGTCCTCCCCGGGAGCCGAGGCAAGCTATCTATAATAAATGAGCAAATTCGGGATTGCAAAAACAAGTGATATACAAAAAGCGAAAATCTTTTTTTTTTTTTGGGTTTTTTCGAAATTTCTTTTTTTTTTTGTATTTTTCTTTTTTTATATATATTTTTTATTTTATTATTATTATTATTTTTTGTTTTTTTTACTATAGACAAAAACACTAAAAATATATATATATTTTTTAAAACTTGTTTTGGATTTTTCAAGAGTTAGAAAAAAAATAAAAGAACATAATCGAATCAAAATGAAACAAATGAAAATAACGTGCCAAGTTTACGAAAACAAAATAAAAAGGATAATAGGAGAATCAATGACGTCTCCTACGTCGGGGTTGCAGGTTCGCATCCTCGTCCTCGCCCTCCTCTTCTTCCTCATTCTCCTCTTCTTCTTCTTCGTCGTCGTCCTCTTCTTCTTCGTTGTCGTCCTCTTCTTCTTCGTCCCCCTCGTTCCAACATAAACGACTCTCCATCAAGATGAGGCAGCTATGGAGGGCTCGATGGGCACGGTTGTTCCTAGCTTGTCCATCTCTTAATTCCGCCATGCCAGCGTTGATCCGGTCAAAACGTGCAAAAACTTGGCGTTGGAACTCGTGCCAGCCCAAGTCGGGGCCCGTGCCGGTGCTGGGGCCTCCCTCGCCATGTGGGATTGCCGCTTGGCTCGTGCTTGCAACAAAATGTTGCCCCGAAATGGTGTTCGGGGCTTCCTCGGGCTCGACACCCTCCTCCTGCCGTCTCTCTAAATCGGTCTCTTCTTCGTTCCTCTCTTCCTCGTGGCTGCGGTGGACGGGGTGTCGCGAGCTCATTGGACGGTTGGGCATCTTCAACACTAACTCCAACGACTCGATCCTTGCAAGATTAGCCGCCTCGGGTTCAAAACCGAAGTGACGGGCCAACAACGTGATCATAGGCCCCATCCCGACCCTAGCGACACTCCCGCCCCTTGTTTTCCGAATTGCACGTATCTCGACATGGAGAAAAGGGAAAAACTTGAACCGACACCCACTGCTCAGCTCAGACACCAAAGCATTTAAACCTCGTCTTGAGTGAGGTTAGTGCTCTCGTGTTTTCCCATCAAAATGTGGGCGAAGAACTTATAAGCCCCCAACAAAGCGACGTCGGTTATCGCCGAAGCTTGAAATCGTGGAGTACCACGTCCGCCCGTGATACTCGCCTAAAAGGATTTCAAAATAAACTCGCGAGGCCGCTCGTCCCACACTTATTGACAATCAAACCTGAGCATCGTTCGAAGAACCTCTTGATTGATCAACCGCTCGATCCCCCCGATTCTAACAGTGAATTCCCAGGCCACCTGGCTTTGGTAGGTGGTGAAGAACTCGAGCATCAACTCTCGGTAAGCTGGTGCTCGGAGGGATGCGAAATGTCGGCCACTCAAGGCATCGACGTAGCCGAGCATCCGCGCTCCAAATCCTAGGTAGTCCCCGTTGGCCACATACTTGTTTAGGCGCTCGAGGTTTACAAAATGCGGGTGGGCGAAATTCCTTAGGGAGAGATTTTGAAAGAGTTCCCCCTCGGTTTCTTCATGAATCCGAAAGGGGGCGCCGTAGACATTGGCGATATCGGGGGCGAAGTTGGGGTAAATAAAATCGTCATCGTCACCAAATTGGTAGGCCATAGGAACATATGAACGAATAGGCAAGGAGAATACGAGAATCGAGTATAAGGAAATGAGAGGAATATATGAAAAGCGAAAATGAGAGGGTTTTAATCAAAATGGTTCATTGGGACATTTCATCGAACACATGGCGGGCAAGATTTTTACTAAGGAATTTTTGAGAAAATTGGAACAAGATTCTACACACAACCCAACCAATTCACAAATACGAACGACAAGGATTGAGTTTCAAGCGAATTACCTCAATGAATGGCTCGAAAACGAGATTGGAACCGAAATGTGACTCACACCCACCTTTTTTCGAAATTGGAAGCAATTTAGGACAACAAGGAAGAATTGGTGAGATTTCTGAATCTAGGTGAAGTTAGGATGGAGATGACAAGAAAACGAATCAAAGAGTTGAGTCGATCGACTAGCCCCTTTAAATTTTCGTACCTCCCTCCTTTTCCTCTCTTTTTTTTCCTTTTTCCGTTTCTGTGTCGAAAACCGTCTTCTCCCTGTTTAAAAGGGCTCCGCATCACTGTAGCAGTCGATCGACTGCATCCTCAGTCGATCGACTGAGCTCGCAAATCTCGAAAACCTACTGCATTTCAGTCAATTTCAACCTTCCAGTCGACCCCCAGTCGATCGACTGCCATTCGATCGACTGGTCCTCAGCCGATTGACTGAACTCGTAAAACTTGAAAACTTACTGTCCTCCAGTCGATTTCAACCGCTCAATTGATTTTTCAGTCGATCGACTGCACTTCAGTCGATCGACTATTGTGCAGTCGATCGACTGATAGGCAGTAGCCAACTTCCCGATTTCGATTTCCTTCAGTCTCAAACCGCCATGATTTCTCCTACAAAACCCAAAAAGAAAGAAAAACCTAAGTTAAAGATCAATTGAAAAATAATATACACAAAAATCGAAAGAAAACGAGAAAGGGGGTTAAGAATTTGTGGGTTGTCTCCCACGTAGCGTGTTTGTTTATAGTCGTTCGCTCGACTATCCTCCTTTGGTCAAGGTCCCATCGGAGGCACATTTCCGAAATCCTCCTCTTCCACAGTCACGAACTCGAGATCCTTGGCATTCAACAATCCGTGTCGGTAAGGCTTGACTCGTGCACCATTCACTTGGAGACGCTCGTCCATCTTGGGGTCGATCAACGTCACAGCTCCAAACGGGGATATCTTCTCGATCGTGTACGGTCCGCTCCACTTAGACATGAGTTTCTTGGGAAACAAGGCGAGTCGGGTGTTGTAAAGGAGCACTTGCATCCCTTCCTCCAACTCCTTTGGCACAAGCTTCTTGTCGTGGAGGAGCTTCATCTTTTCTTTGTAAATTCGAGCACTCTAGAATGCCTCATTCCTTAGCTCATCAAGCTCCTCGATTTGGAGCCTCCGCTCCTCGTCGGCTTGTTTCAAATCATAGTTGCATGCCCGGAGGGCCCACCAA
This sequence comes from Phtheirospermum japonicum, assembly GCA_014905375.1. NCBI lineage: Eukaryota > Viridiplantae > Streptophyta > Magnoliopsida > Lamiales > Orobanchaceae > Phtheirospermum > Phtheirospermum japonicum. Next base: position 605,438 of record BMAC01000456.1, read on the forward strand.
GCTCTATGCTCCATTTCGACCGGTAGATGGCACGATTTCCCGTATACAAGGCGATAGGGGCTCATTCCGAGAACCGTCTTGTGGGCCGTGCGGATGGCCCACAAGGCATCCACGAGCTTTGTTGACCAATCTTTCCGGTTCGGTTTGACGGTCTTCTCGACAATGTTCTTGATTTGACGGTTGCTCGTTTCGACTTGACCGGCCATTTGGGGATGGTATGGCATGGATATCTTATGAACGACACCATAGTTCTTCAACACCCTTTCAAGTAACTTGTTGTTGAAGTGTTTGCCGCCGTCACTAATAATCACCCTCAAAACTCCGAATCGGCTAAAAATGTTGCTCCGCACAAACTTCACCACGGTGTCGCCATCGTTCCTCCTCGTCGGGATTACCTCGATCCATTTGGAAACATAATCAACTCCAACCAAAATGTATTCGAAATCACGAGACTTCGGAAATGGGCCCATGAAGTCGATCCCCCACACGTCGAATATCTCAACGGCCAAATTATACGTCATCAGCATCTCGTTCCTTTTTCCTATACTTCCGGTCCTTTGGCATCGATCGCACTTTTGGCAATGGTCGTGGGCATCCTTGAAGAGTCTAGGACAATAGAAACCCGATTGAAGAACCTTGTAAGCGGTCTTTTGCCCGCCGAAATGTCCTCCGACTAGGTGATCGTGGCACTTCGTCAAAATTTCCCCTTTCTCCTCATCCGGAATACACCGCCTCAACATACCATCTTTCCGATCTTGTACATATGAGGGTCATCCCAATAATACCCTTGGCACGTGGAGAGAAACCTCCTTTTCTCATGATGAGATAGGTCCGGGCGGAGTGCTTCGCTAGCAAGGTAGTTGGCAATGTCGGCATACCACGGCGCGGCGGAAACAACGAATAAATTCTCGTGCGCAAGGTTTTCTCCAATGAGCTCTCTCTCTCCGAATTGGACCTCTAAATGAGAGGTGGTTGGCGACAACGTTCTCGCACTCCTTCCGATCCTTGATCTCCACATCGAACTCTTGAAGAAAGAGTATCCATCGGATTAGCCTCGGCTTCACTTGAGGCTTGTTGAAGAGATATCGCAATGCCGCATGTTCACTATGCACAATAACCCTCAAACCAATGATGTAGGCTCAAAACTTTTCAAGCGAGAAAATTACGGTGAGGAGCTCTTTTTCGGTAGTTGTGTAGTTCTTTTGGGCGTCTTTGAGCATGAGACTTGCGTAATAGACGACCCGAAGAAGCTTGTCCACTCTTTGCCCCAAGACGGCTCCCACCGCTTCGTTCGATGCGTCGCACATTATTTCGAACGGGAGAGACCAATCCGGGGCCACCACCACGGGAGCCGAGGTCAAACTTTCCTTTAATGTATTGAATGCCAAACAACAAGCATTGTCAAACACAAATGGGACATCGGCACTAAGAAAATGGCACAAGGGATGGCTAAGCTTTGAGAAATCCTTGATGAACCGTCTATAGAACCCCACATGACCAAGAAAACTACGAACTCCCTTCACGTTGATTGGAGACGGGAGTTTCTCGATCACGTCAACCTTTGCCTTGTCAACTTCGATTCCCTCGGACGACACCACGTGCCCCAAAACTATCCCACTTCTCACCATGAAGTGACTCTTCTCCCAACTCAAGGTGAGGTTACTCTCGACACACCTCTCCAAAACACTCGCCAAGCGATCAAGACATTCATTGAACGTGGAGCCGTAGATGGAAAGATCGTCCATAAAAACCTCCATATATTTGTCGATAATATCGGAGAATATAGATAGCATACACCATTGGAAGGTGGAGGGTGCGTTGCATAACTCGAAGGGCATTCGTCGGAACGCGTATGTGCCAAAGGGGCACGTGAACGTCGTTTTGGATTGGTCCTCCGGTGAGATGGCAATTTGGTAATATTCGGATAATCCATCGAGGAAACAATACGAGTGGTGCCCCGCGAGCTTGTCTAACATTTGGTCAATGAACGGTAACGGGAAGTGATCCTTCTTGGTGGCGGCATTATGTTTTCGGAAATCTATACACATCCACCATCCGGTGATAGTGCGAGTCGGCATGATCTCACCACGGTCGTTCTCCATTAAGGTAATTCCACTCTTCTTTGGTACCATGTGCACCGGGCTCACCCACTCACTATCTCCAATTGGAAAAATTAGACCCTCGACTACGAGCTTTAGGATCTCGCCTTTCACCACCTCCATCAAATTTGGGTTCAACCGACGTTGGCACTCTCTTGTTGGTTTCGCCCTGTCTTCAAGGACAATATGATGCATACACGTGGAGGGGCTTATCCCCTTAATATCGCCAAGGCTCCACCCTATCGCCTTCTTATTATTTTTCAATACTTCAACCAATTGTGCCTCTTCACGCTCGGAAAGCTCGACAAAGATAATCACGGGCTTTGATCCTCCCTCTTCCAAATACACGTACTTAAGATGGCTCGGAAGGGTCTTGAGTTCCGGTTTTGGTGTAATGGTTGGTTCCGCGCTCGCGATCTCAAATACTTTCATCACCCCCTCCGATTGAAGCGCTTGCCACTCGTCATCCTCGACGACCTCATCCACAAGTCCCACGAAGGCTTTCTCAACCAACTCTTCTATCGGATCAATCATCGAGCAATCGGCTTGAAAAGATGAAGGGGAACAACTCCCAAGTCATGGATCGAAAAATTAACCGTGTCCCCCAAAACCGAGAATGACAACTTTCCATTCTTAACATCAATCAAGGTGTTTGTATTCACCAGGAACCATGAGGTTTCCCACTTGTACCAATACGTCTTCTACTACGCCCTTCTGATATCGGATCGATCGGTCGGCCAATTGCAAGCACATTCTCGTCTCCTTGAGATCACCCAACTCCAATTGTTTAAGATGGAGTAGGGAATCAAATTGATTCCCGCGCCGAAGTCCAACATCCCTCGTGTTTCCTTTCCATTCCCAAGGGTAATCTTGATGCAAAAGCTTCCCGGATCACTCTCTTTAGGCGGAAGAGGGTTGCTATAGACGATACTTTCCGCGTTTGATATACACACTTTCTCGTTATCCTCGAACCTTCGCTTCTTGGACGTCAATACCTTGAAAAACTTGGTGTACGCGTGCACATTCTGGATTATGTTGAGAAAAGGAAGGTTAATGTTAACCTTCGATAGCATCTTGTACAACTCGAGAAATTGGTCATCTTGTTTTGTCGGTCGGATACGACTCGGGTATGGAATCAGAGGTCGGTACGGTGTCGCGGATTTGTGGAGTCCTCCGGTAGTCTTGGTCTCCATCGCCTCTTCGATTAAAGAAGACAAGGGTGAGCTAGGATCGGCTATTTGATCGTTCGAGCCTTGCATGGTCGGATCTTGTTGGAATTGGGGTGAGGGCATTGAATCATTATCGGGAAGAGCAACCTTGTTATCCACCAACTTTTCGCTTCAAAGTAATGTCACAGCTTGAGCTTGAGCCGGTTGACTTGGTAGCTTATCTTTGTCACGGGCCCGTTTAAGTTCATTAACATCCGTCGCCACTTGCCCAAGTCGTGTTTCCAAACTCGTGAGCCATTTTGTCAATTCGGATAGGATAGACTCAATGTTCGGTTAATGCAATGTCGACTTGTCTTGTGGAGGCGGATATGACACTTTAGAAGGCGGGAATGGTGGTGGTCACGCATTGAACGGGGATTGAGGCCGTGTCCCCCCTCCTAAAGTTAGGGTGGTCCCTCCGCATATATGGGGTTTCATTTCGATAGGCTTGGTACCCTTGAACCACAAATGATTGCTCGTCGAAACTACTCGGTGGACCATAAACCGTCAGGCATACACTAGATCCATGACCCGAGGTACAACATGTGGGGCACGTCTCCATCGAACCCGTAACGGTTGGATGAGGGATGCCACTTGGCTCTCTAGTTCGGTGATCTTACGGGCCCACTCGGGATCCTCTTTTGTCGAAACCTCCTTCACTTGCTCCTTCCGCTCCAAGATACTCATGCGATGGTCGTCGGCGGCCATGTTCACAAATATGTCGTACAACTCCCTCGTCAAGCGTACGGCTAGATTTCTGTCGGTGGCATTGTTCACCATACGCTTGGATGCAAATGTCAACCCGTTATAGAAGAATTGATTCAAGAAATTCCCGGTGAACCGATGATGGGGGCATTTGGTGAGATAGCCCTTGAATTGCTCCCACGCCTCGTAGAAGGTCTCGTCGCTCGCTTGACGGAACGAGGCGATCTTTGCTCAAAAATTGGCCATTTTATCTTGAGAATAATACTCCTCCATAAACCTCTCGGTCACCATGTCCCAATTGGTAAGGGAATCGGCCAACAACGTCATGAGCCATTCAACGGCTTTATCCTTCATTGTGTACGGGAAACACCTCATTTTAATTTGATCAATGTGAATCCCTTGGCGCGGAAAGCTTGACACTGTGTAGGAAAAGATGCGTAGGAATTGAAGAGCGTCCTCTTACGGTAGGCCGTGAAAATTCGGAAGTCGGTTGAGATCAATCGGCCGTAAGTCATACTCGAGGGCTTAACCGGATGCTTGAGGAGAAATCGCCCATATATGGCCGTGATACTTCCTTTATACTATTTTTCAGGCCTCCATCGGGGGTGGCAAACGGGTGGCCACCCACATCTTGTACGCCATAGGGATTTTCGTTGACGGCGGGCATCCTCAGAAAGTCTTGTGGATGTAGATCTCGAAATCGATGCGCGGGCCCGGCCGGATGTGTCATGCTAGGTGCGTGTAAATGGGGACCGGCGAAGTGTGGCCCTTGGACCGTGGCCTCGGAGATTGAAAGTGCGGTTGAAACGGGTACGACGGGCCATCGATAATCCGGCCTTAGAATTGTGTTCCATGTGTCGACGGGTCCGAGTGTGGCAAAACTTGATGTTGGGGCTCGTGTGTCGGCACACGAGCATGAGATGGGGAAAACGGGCCTTGAAATCATGCATTCGAGCTTTGAGGGTCTTGATTTGGAAACCCGTTCCCCCCTTGATTAAGCGGTAACCCGTAATAGGGTTGTGGACCTTGGTGAAGCGGGCCATGAGATGATGAAGTCGGCCCAGTCATTATTTGAGGTGGAGGTATCCCTTCGTTGTCTTGAGTAAGTGCGGGCGGCGTCGGGTTTTCGAATGAATTGGTCATTGTTCGCTCCTCTATCACCGTAGGTAAGGATGGGTCGAACGTGTCTTGATTCCTTGCGGCTCGTCTCACTCTCTCGGGATCGTTCGAATACAGAGTCAATTCTCATCCAAGCGATCGCCTACCTTGCATACACAACACTCAACAAAGGGGTTACGGTATCGAGTGTGAAACACTAATCTAGTCTAATATACTAATTAAGATAACAAGAAGAGTAATTAAGAACACCATTAGACTTAATCTATCCCCGGCAACGGCGTCAAAATTTAATCGAGGATTTCCTAACACTCTAAGAAATCTTCTCCGCAATAGTACGGAGTTGATTGTAGAGCGGTAAGTTTTCCCGAGTCGTGTCTTTCGAGGATAGATATAATCGGTGTTAAGTGTTTTTAATTAATCCTTTGTTATTCTCAATTAAACTAATCTAATATAAGAAAGCATTAATCATTGGTTTGGTTTGAGTTGTATCACTAAACTGGAATTGAAAAGAGAGCTTGGAAAACATTGAGGCAAGGAGAAAGGAACTTAAAACTTGCTTGAAAAGAATTAGACTTAATGACACAAATTTAACCTAATTAATGACCCTAATTAAATTAAACTATTAACTAAGAGAGCTTGTAAATTTAAAAGCTAAAAAGGAGGGAAAGTCAAACTTAAATTCAAAAGAAGTCAAATACATTTAATAGGTAAAAGTGAAATGTTTCAAAGGGGAGAGCTACTAATAACTTTCAAGGCTCCAATGTTTGTTTGAACAAAAAGAGTGAAAAGCTTCAAAACCAAGCATCAATGGAGTTTTTAATACAAGAAGAAAACCAACCTAAAAGTTGAATTGTGAATTTGAGAAGCATAGGGAAAACAACTCTACTAAATTTAATAACCAATACAAAGTAAATGCAACAACACAAGAACAACACCAAATAAGGGAAACTTTACTACCAATATTGCATTCCAACCAAAAGCTTCAAATGTAGAGTACAATCTTCAAAGCAAGTAGAACAACTCCAACTCAATATCTTGAATACAAGATTACTAACTGAAAATAACCCACTAGACTACTCAGTAAAACTAAACTAACTAAGGATTAAAACTAGGGTTTGCAATGGAATAGTGAAAATGAGCTTGGAAGAGATTGAATGGGGTTCAAAATCAGCCAAGGAAGGATAAGGTGGGCGGGGGAAAGTGCTACCTTTTTATACAAAAATGCAGGGGCAAAAACGTCAAACGAGTTAAATAATTCTACGTTTCAGTCGATCGACTGAAAGCTGTCGATCGACTACCTGTCGATCGACTGAAAGCTGTCGATCGACTGCTATTCCCAAAAATCGCAAAACACACTGTCGAGCAGTCGATTTCCATGAGGTTCAGTCAACCGACTGATCTCCAGTCGATCGACTGAGATCCAGTCGATCGACTGCCCTATCAGTCGATCGACTGACTGGCAGCTCCGGCTCATTTTCTCTTTTCCGCTATAAACATCCACCGGCTGTCGCTCCTCGTTTGCGCTGTGTTCCCTTGCTTTCTTGTTCTAATCCAAGTCAAACGGGATGTCCTGAGCGAGCACGGGACCGCTTTGGTCATCCTACAGCCATAAAGACAAAAACGAGTAGAAATAAACGAAAATCCAATGAAAACCGCACAAAAGTTACAAAAACCTAAAATTAATAAAATTGGCCAAAACGACTCCTAATACACATAAAAGCAAACAAAATACATGTAAGAACGACACAAAATGGTAACAAAATACGTACAAAAATATGCAAATCAACTAGGACAACACAACGGGCAGAATCTTTAAACTCTCTATTCAAGAGCCTAGGCAAATCTGGAAGCACAATTACTGAGTTCCTACGTCATTTCCATAAGGTACTCGCCTCAATGAGAGCTACATTTTTAAAAGTACAAACTGAATCTGTGCGCACGCCAGCAACATACGACCTACTGCTGTGCTTCATGGCCTCCTTCATCACACTGCAAGTATTTATACAGAGCCGTATCCGAGGATGTCGAAAGAGAAATAATGAAGGAGAAAGGTCTGATAGTTGTTGAAGAAATTGTAGATGACGACAGCCTACACACATTCACTTTGGAAAAATATGGTTCGGAATATAAAAAACAGTGGTCGATGAAGGTTGATGTCACAAAAGGTACATATCTATGTGACTAAAAGATGCTAGAGTCGGATGGGTTGCCATGTAAAGAATATGAATCTTCAAGCTATACCTGCTGAGTGCGTACGTTAAAGATGGACCAAAGAGGCTGGGAGGCAGTTGCAAGAGAACCATCCTTTTCTAACAGTGGATCCACAACTGAAGAGCTTTATGGTGCTTCACCAAGAATGCAGTGATTTGTGTCTTAAAGCATCGCAAACCGAGTCGGCAACCGTCAAGTCTACTAAGAGGGTTCGAAGCGCGACAAAAAAGGCGGAGGAAATACTTGTCGATTCAATGACAACATAAAATTCTAATCTCGATCATCCGGGGGGGATGCATGACCCCGATAGAATTTCACAACCAAATGCATCTATTCGTGATCCGTAGAAGGTTGGGGCAAGAGGGGCTCCTAAAGCCAAAAAGCAAAATTGCAGATTGTGTGGGTACGTCATATTTTAAATTAAATGTCCATACTCAAAAGCTAAAATGTTATGGTTGAAATTAAAAAAAACTACTTTGTTGTTTTTCTTTTACAGTAAACCAGGCCATAAATCGACCACTTGCGAAAAGAAGACCGAACTTCCCGATACTGCAAATGCCAAAAATGGTACATTAAGCGATGAGGATTATATTCTACTAAACTCCCAGAATCCAACAAAAAAATGAACGGACCGTTGAAGAAGAAAGACGACATGCTAAGATAGAGTGTGAGGTTTGGTTAGTCTGCGTGACGGTAGTGTATTACAGAGAGCTGAATAAAGACTTTCGAAAAATCATATAGATGATCAGTGTTTGCTATTTTTTTTATTTTTTACATTAAGGTTTTGGTTATTATCGTTTCATATATTTCATGTGCAACTGTCTTATCTTGGACATAAATTGTAAACGTTTATAAAGTTATTAAATTTTTTTACGCGCATCATTAAAATTGTACAAAAATAGGAAACGTGCACAATAATTTGGAAACATACGAGAGACATTTATGAGGGTAGCTTGACAGTGATTTGATTTACTAGTTTATAAAATTGCAGGGTGCAAAATTAAAACAACGGTTAGCGCGTTATCACGAAACCACTATTACAAAATTATTTTATTTAGAGTTTGATAGATTATGTGTTGAGATGACTGCATGCATGTGTGAAGTCGTTATTATCAACTCAATCTTTAAGACGACCTGAGTATACTGTAACATAAAACGAGGAAGTGGAAGCTACTAAATCAAAGTAAACAAATATTACCATAAACCGAAAGGAAAAATCTACACCATAAAAAGATCTAAAATAATATTTCAGAGTGTGAGGGTAATTTCAAACAACAAATACACTAATGAAATAACAGTTTTAAAAAAACAACAACGTGAGCGTTCAAAAATGCAAACTATAACACAAGAATTCGAAACATAAATGGATGTAATAATCGGTGTCATGCACCCCCACACTCGTAATAATATGCCTGATTAGTAGACGGCGTCAGATGTGAAAATTGTCCATCTTCAGATGCTCAATGATACTTTCTCTCTTCACCAACAGGATGGGTCTTAATTGAGAATTGAACAAACAAAATGATTAAGCATAAGATAACACAAGATACAATTTTTAGTTTCATGATCGTCACTCATTGGCCACAACTTGTACAAAATAATTGGTCAAATTAATTAGTGTAATATTCCAGCACAGCACCAACTAGCTCAAATTGTAAAGAATTTGCGGAAAAAAGTGGAGGAACTTGTCTGAAATATTCTACAAATTACAAGGGAAAATTGATAATATTCTTATGCACTACTGCCGACGTACGGTACAATATTCAGTCAAGACGAGAAAAACGGGCACCGAACACAAAACTACGAATTCAAATTTTTGACAGGCCAAGAATTTGTTCCGGTGTTATTAATAAACACAACCCAACAAAAAACTAAACTCAGGTCATTAAAACCACATAAGTAGTACAATGTCATAGAAAATATAAAATTTAATGTGAAAGTGTAATATAAAGCATCCAACAAAATTCAAACAATAATAAAATTTCAAAACACCATTCATGGAGTATGTTACGGCTTCGAACAGGGTCATCCATTATTCAAATAAAACAACATTCAAATGATCAGTCGTTAAGCTTTTTACTGGCTTAGAGTCAACAAATGAGAGCGAGTTGAGCAAAAATCAACATCACGAGATTCTCATAAATAAACAAGCATCATATAAAGGTCAACGATGCTGTACAATTTATATGGTCTTCTTCGTGTTAGATCGAACAATTTATCGACACGGTTGGTTCAGACATTTTATCAAACAGTTTTGGGGAACTCAAGAAATGATTGACTTTGGTATACACTTCTCGACCCATCGACTACTCTATGTAATTTCAACGACGAGGACGCATATATTACACATGGAATAGCCCCAAATGCCTGTAATTTGATCCAACAAATGGAGCACAGTCAGTGACGAATAATTATACACATTAATTTCGTTTAATTATGCATCTTCGTCGCTACGATCGCCATTATTTTGGCTGCACCGTCGTTGTGTGATGAGATCACCGGCATTTCGCCGCCTTATCGCCGCGTTCGGAGCCGCCGTCGAGAGAAATCAGCCGATTGCTGAATTTGGGGATGGAAGAAATGGGTGAGTTCCTTTAAAATTACCTAGTTCGGTATAAAAGGGGACAAAAATGGACGTATTGGGACCCCTGGCCGTGAAGTAGCTGACACCATTGTGGGACCCGTTGTGCTTGCCCTCGCCGTCGGCATCCCAATCGACGCCGACCCAATCGCCGGAGAAACCTTCCACGTCCGATTGGGGAAGAACAAGTTCACGAGACTTTAATTTTTTTTCAATTTAATTCATGTAATTCAGTAATATAAAATTATAAAATTTTAGGGATATTTTTTAATAAAATTTAAGGTTCAAGGGTTATGTTATGAATTAGATAAAGTCAAAGGACGAAATGAAATTTGGTCAAGTTGAAGGGTTAGGTTATAAATTAAATAACTTTATAATAATAATTTGATATAATTTTACCTTTTTAATATTCACTAGTGCAGAAACAGCTTTTAAGAACGCCTGTTTCTGCAAATCAAGAACGCCCTGCTGAGGCGTTTTGTATGGAGCTATTCTTGAAAGTCTGACAATCAAGAACGCCTCAGCAGGGGCATTCTTGATTGTCAGACTTTCAAGAACGGTTTTCAGAGACGTTCTTAAAAAAATTTCAGCCGTTCTAGAAAGTCAGTTTTACAGGTTTCGCCCGTTCTGGAAAATAACTTTCCAGAACGTCCTTTTTTAAGACGTTCTGGAAAATATACTTTCCAGAACGTCCCTTTTTAAGGCGTTCTCGAAAGTATACTTTCAAGAACGCCTCTAAAAACAGGCGTTCTGAAAATTATACTTTCCATAACGTCCCTTTTTAAGGCGTTCTCGAAAGTATACTTTCCAGAACGCCTCTAAAAATAAGCGTTCTGGAAGTATAGTTTTCAGAACGTCCCTTTTAAGGCGTTCTCGAAAGTATACTTTCCAGAACGTCTTAAAAAGGGACGTTTTGGAATGTATACTTTCCAGAACGGCTGAAAAAATAGGCGTTCTGGAAAATGTACTTTCTAGAACGGTTTTTGAATAACCATTGTGGAAAGTAGTAAAAAAATTAAAAAAAATTAAATGAAAGCAGGTGCCAACAAATACATCAAATTTCATTCCGGATTCATTTTTCCAAGCCTTCTAATATATATTACAATTTTATTACCTATTTAAATCACAAAACACATGTCATTTATATAATCCCAAGATCAAACAACACATGTCATTAATCACAATAATACACAATCACCATAAGATGTCAATACAAACAACACAAGTATCCAAAACTAATGTTAATAGTATTTAGGCAAATATACTACTTTTTAATCAAGAACCCTCAAACTATGTACACAAGTTTCTCCTTAAAACCATATTCAGACATCACCATAGCAGGTTCTCCTTTTCCAACTGCAATAATGAGTTCATCCTCAAATCTGCAAAAAGAAGACTCTAACTAAGACCTTGATTTACTTAGTGATGACTATCTATAAAAAATAGAGTACCTTTTCACTAGCTGCCTGAAAGGTGAATGTCCCTGTATAACCTGGAACAGTAAATCACCCAGATTTGGTTAACACCAAAGGGACAAAGATTTTAGAGGAACTGGAGAAATTTTTACATTTTCAAGCAATCTTCCCAGACAATAACAGCAGGAAACAAACACTTGAGCTCTATCATGCACCTGCAATAGATACTTTCTGAAGAGATGAGATAAGAATATAAACAATAAACACGGTCGTCTCAAAAGCTACTAAAAATAAGTCAATTTGAATTATTCACCACACATTTGTGAAATAACCATATTTCGATTAAGAAAACTTAAAACCAAATTTGAAGATATTTTCCGTGAGTATCAATATTATGAGCTGACCTTTGGTATGAACAAAACACTTCCGTTGCCTTTTGGAGTGTAATCAGAGACATACAACACAAAACCAAACATCTGAAGGAAAAAATAAAATAAAACAAATGTTAGCAATTTGAAGAACCACAGAACACTTGTATGTTTTTTAAAATCACCTGTCCAATAGCTTCCATCCAGATTGGGTTCTCAGACTCATCCACATCAATAGGGTCCTTTAAGCCGATCGCGTCAAACAAAAATGAAATTCGATCTAGCTTAATACGTCCATAAGCTATCTTTTCATTATCAGGAGGAACAGAAGCGAGTGGCTCTGTCACATACTTGGCAATGACCTTTCTGAGAGCTGAATCCATTATCAAATATTGAACGGTTATGAGAGTCAATTATAAAAAAGAGCTCACAATGTGTTTAATCAGAAAAAATAAATAAAAAAATAGCAAGCTAGAGAAAATAAGCAGCCAACTTAATTGGTTTGAGTATTTTACTAGAAAATGTACAATCTACAAAAAATAGTTAAAACATGTAAGATATATGTAAAAAAAAGAACCGAGACAAAATGGGAAGTAGCATACCACAAGTTTAGGTCTACCTTTGTACTTTGCGTTGTCCAAATCACCATATTCTCTAATAGGTGCATCCTAGGAAAACAGATGCGTAGACAAGGAAGATGAGTCCAGTAAGATTGATGATAAATATTTGTGCAAATTACATTGAACCCCTTGAACTATGGGTTTTTTGCACTTTGCCCACTAAACTATTTTTTTTCTTGCACTTTACTCACTAAACTATGCGTTTTTTTCGCTTTGGCCCCGAGCCATTTCACACTCTATCATGGGAAAAGTGAAGAAAGAGAGAAAATGAAACACGAAAAAAATTAGTGGGCAAAGTATGAAAAAACCCATAGTTCAAGGAATTTAGTGTAATTTACTGTAATTAATTTCCAGGCTTGTAGAAAAATAAAATTTCACGATCGTCCTCACATAATCATACGATGTAAGACCAGCCTTGTAGTCCGACTCACTTGATCCAGTATTAGCACCATTGTAAAATCCAAAATTCGTTCCGCCATGCGCCATCTAAAAAATCACGGGGCATGCGTAATCAGATTATTCGTAAATAGTTATTTCACCAAATAATTATTTATAATTTCTAAAGGCTTACATAGAGAACAGCGGCCCCATTATTCGACAAAACCGTTTCCAAGTTAGTAGCTGTAGACATTGCATCGGTACTTGCAATATTCTCTCCCCAATGCGTGAGCCAACCGGTTATAAAACTCGTTGGGACGACGAACATGACTAAGATTATTGACACATATTCAGCAAAAATATATAAGCAAGGAAATAACGATAAGTTACTGACGTTGAAAGAGGAGGTGATTTTCCTGGTGCATTAAATTCTTTTTGTAACTTGAATATGGGCAACGGGTTTTCTCCGGTTGAAAAGTCAACAGCTAAATGGAAAAAAAAAATCCATTATCAAACTTATTAGTGTATTTGATGAAGGATAAAATCCAAGAGTTATTTTTTCCTTCAAATGGTAAATAAAGAATTTGTTTAAGACAAAATATTAATAATAATAAATCTTTTACCTGAGAAAACGGCGTCCCAGGAATTGTTCCCTTCTCGAGAGTTTCTCTAGTACCACCATCAGTGGTATACCTGCAAATAACCAGTTGAAATTCCAAAGAGATGATATGTCCACTGGAAATTAATAGCAGTAATTGCAGAGTTAACAATGTGGAGAAGCATGACATAAAATAAGAACATGAACAATACCCCTCGACTCTCAGTCCATTCAAGATAGTCTTTCATTTCATACACGGGACCGGAAAAGTGGATTCCACAACAGAGAAAGTAACCCATGTACTCGAGTAACGATGGCCACTTGATCAACCAATTTTTCTTTTGTGCCTCACGCAGATCATCCTCTTTTAGCAGCCCGTCGTTGTAATTAATGACACACGATATGATTTTTAGTGTTATAACCATCAGAGCTCCTGAAAATCGTGAAGAGAAGCCTTAAGGTTATTATGACTTAAAAAGTATGAGCTTAAGATAAGAAAGAAACGTGCATTTACAACTTTAATCGATTTCAACGCATCTCGAGTTCTCGACAAATAGTTATTTGACTTACTAAAGTACAAAGTTGAAATGGATGCCGTATACAAATCCCCATTAGTACTTGTATGCACAAGATATGCTCATCAATCCATTCGGAAACTATATGCTATTTTTCAAGAAGTCAACACAAATACCAAAGTGTAAATCATATTCTTAAGTCAAATCTCCATCTTCAGCCCCAAAGATGAACATACAAGTGGATAGTCCTTGTGATATTATATGAATTCATATTATGCTTCTGAATATTGACTTTTTGTATTTATTATGATTTGAGGTTTGTTTTCAATTTTATTTCCTTGGTGATTTTCAACCATTATTTACCAATATAGAGCTATATCATTCAGCGATAGAGGGAGAAGATGGAGCTTACGTGGGTCACATCAGCCCCTTTCTCAAGCTCAGCACCCAGCGACAAAGCTTTCTCCTCACGCATCTTAGCTAATGCAGCCTCCCTCTTAGCAGCTTCTTGCGCTGCCCTTTCACGAGCCTCTTCCTCCTCCTTTCTTTTCCTCTCGGCTTCAGCAGCTTCACGCTCCAGCCTTTCCTGCTCTTCTTTCCTCTGCCTCTCCCTTGCCTAGTGCAGAACATGAACAAAAGGTTAAAAATGATAATTCAGCTAAACAACAATAACTTAGAGCAGTGCGGATAAGAAACCATAATAAATATTGATATGACCACACATACCGGGAAAAAGAAAGAAAGCAACGAAGAAAATATTAAAAAGAAAATGAAATGAAATGAAATAACAAAATGAAACAAAAACACAAACATACACAAAATGAAGCATACTTGATCAGCCTCAAGTGATGCTCGATAAGAAGCATCCTGTTCTTCCCTCAGACGTGTATTGTTTCTTCTTTCTTCAGCTTCAATCCTCGCTGAAACAAGTACTAGAGCACTTTCTTCGAGCACTCTCTGCAATATTGTTACCATTTCCTCTGGAGATTTTGGACCCTCAATCTGTACGAGTATACATCACAACACAATTAGGATAACAATATCTAGAAAAGGCCAACCTTATGGTTCTTGACATCGAAGAAAAAAAACAAATCGAGGAAATATGAAATATGACACCATAATTATATGCAATGAAGTATTTTCTTGTTTACACAAATATCGACACCATGGATAAGAAATGACAAATCATCAATAGAATAATACCCAAAAAAATCTAAAGAAAAAAATAAAAAAAATCCAGAATTTAGGATTGACAAAGTCATAACTAGTTTTGGAAACTTTCAGCAATTAGTAAGTTTAACACACTCCAATCCAATCAAAACAAGTCATTTCCCCTAAATTCTCCTAATCCATACTCTCATCAATTTACACACACGACCAAGAAAAAATTCGTACTCGAACCAGATACAACAAAATGATAAGGAATAAAAAAAATCAAAAGCGGGTAAAGAAAAATTACACTTAGGTCGCTTGGAATTTCTTCTAGGCGCAGTCGATTCGGCCGATCCAGCTCCTCCAGCACTCGATGACGGCGTACTTGGGTTCATCGCTTAAATTACAATATTTCTTTTTCCCTTTTCCTCAAACAACGGAGGCCCCTTATTGAAGATGAAGGAAATAAAATCAAGAAAATCTGTTTTCCTTTAGATGAAGGGCAGCAGACAAATACGGAGCAGCGGCTCTTCTGGAGGTGGAAGCTGCGGCGGCCACACCTCACACACAGAGTGTGTCTCTTGTTTCTCCTCTTACCAAAGCTTCCTGTTCCCTTGCTAATTGTTGTGAAGCTGCAGAAACCCTAGAGAACTATTTTCTTCCCGAGTTCTGAGGTTGAAGATAGAGGAGCGGCATCGTAGAGAACTTTATATGAAAAATGAATGAAAATAGAGGAGCGGCGGCGAGCTACGGTGGCGGCGACGAGCTACGAGCAGCGGCGATGGCTGTGGAGCTACGAGCGCGGTGGCTGTGGACCTTCGAGCGGCGGCGGATGTGGAGCTAAGAGCGCGGCGATGGCTTTGGAGCTACGAGCGCGGCGGCTGTGGAGCTTCGAGCGGCGGCAGATGTGGAGCTATGAGCGTGGCGGCTGTGGACCTTCAAGCGGCGGCGAACGGAGACCGGCGGCAAAAAGAAATCGGCGGCGAATTATAGCCCTAGATGCAATGGCGTTTTTTATTTCTTTGATTTCAGAATGAGGGCGTTTTTTATTTCTTTGATTTCAGAATGAGGGTAGGGTTTTTCTTAAGGTTAATTTTTTATACATAAATAATATGACATACGAGAACGCCTTTTTAAAGGCGTTCTGAATAATACTTTCAAGAACGACGTTTTTAAAGACGTTTTCGATATTTAACATACGAGAACGTCATTTTTAAAGACGTTTTCGATATTTAACATATGAGAACGTCGTTTTTAACGACGTTCTGGATATCTAACATATGAGAATGTCTTTTTAACGATGTTCTGGATATCCAGTATACCAGAACGTCTTTGAAAAAGACGTTCTCGTATGTGACACTTTTATTACAAAACTGCCACCGCCTGACATTTAAGAACGCCGCCTCCTGAGGCGTTCTTAAATCCCTGTTCTTGAATCCTATTTTTGTACTAGTGATTATTATTTTTAGAGGGTTAATTTGGTAATATATTAGAAAAAACAATATTTTTAATTATAAAATTAAAAAAGTAGTACATAGTACAACTGAAACACCCTTTTGTACCACGTGTTACTCAAAATGAATGGATGAGATTGAATAATAATAGAATCTAGTGGTGTAGAAAGTGTGACTACAAATAGTCGGGTACAACAGGGTGACTGCAGTTAGAAACACTTATTTTAATTTATGAAAAACATGAATAAGAAAAGTATCTGCTCTAGCTGATTGCATCTCTAATCTCCCGACCACCACCTCCAAAACAAGCGCAGGCCGCAGCCGCCACCACTACCACCAACCTTACTCTCAATTCACCCTTTTCTCTATCATCCAGCTCGTCATAGGGGGTTTCTTGAAGGGGGTTACAATCATTACATTTTCATTTCTTCTCCTTCTATAATCCGCTTTAGATCTGTAGCAACACAATGTATGGATTCGAAGCGCTGACCTTCAACATCTATGGCGGTTATCCGAAGGCCATCGTGCGATAATACCGCTCGGGACTACTCACCGTCATTGATTACAACCACTGCCAGTGCGAAACCCCAGACAACAAAAAAATACACCTCTCCACTACCGTGTATGGACCCTATCCACATTATAGTTGAGCTATTCCATCTCACTAATTTTAAATTTATTTATTTTGTTAATTTATAAGAGCAACTTTATCAACCCTTCCCATCCCCTCCCCCTTTTCAATTCTCACTCCGCCACATCAGCAAAAGTACCCTCCACATCATTTCCCTCCCCTTCCCCTCCCCAACCCCTTTTCATCTTATTTATTCACCCTACCAACAAACTTACTATTGATGGGTCTCACATGTTCCCCATTAATTTTTATTTATACTTTTTATATTCCAATACAATTATATTTATCTATTATCTATTTAAATATTTTATGAATATAAAAATTATATATATATATATATATATATATATATATATATATATATATATATATATAAATTGAATTTTTTATTTATAATAATTATTATTTATGACTACTTTAAAATTATAATTAATAATAGATTTTATGTTTTTAAGTTTGAAAACTTATTTTATTACAATAATTTTTTTTATGAGTAGAAAATAATTTTTATTTTATTTTATATATATAAATAAATAAATTCAAATATATATATATATACTATATATATATATATATATATATTTCTTGACTTTTTTATTATAATATTAATTTTGGATTACTTTGAAATAATCAATGAAAATTATAACAACAATGTGAACAAAAATATGATATATTACAAAAGAAACCCCAAACAGAAGAAAAGATAAAATAAATGCGACACACAACATTTAAAATTTTAATTAATAATAAAATTTAATTTTTTTATGTATGAACATTTATTTATTTTACAATAGATTATTTTAATTTATATATATATATATATATATATATATATTAAAAAGGAAAAAAGAAAAAGAAAAGAAGAGAAAAGGACGGCTAAATAGTAAAAAGGAAAAAGGAAAAAGGAAAAAGAAGAGAAGAGAAGAGAAAGGGACGGAAAAAGAGAAGGAAAAAAAAAGAGACAGCTTTGTAGAGGTGGGGCCCAGCGCCCACTCTCCTTCCGGCGCGTGCAGTGCACGCGCCATTTCTATTGGTTGGGGGCGACAGCTGCCGCCCCACCTTCTTTCTCCCTCTTTTTTTCTTTCTTTTCCTTTCTTTTCTTCCCCTCCCCACCCTTATTCCCCTCCCCAAATCCCCTCCCCTCCCTAAACCCCTCCCACTATAACTCACCCCCTCCCCATCCCCCATCCCCTCCCCAACAAAACCCATTGCTAAAGATGCTCTAATGGTGTGCTTTGATTTTAATACTTTATTTAGCTGGCTATGAGTTTTATTTGAAGTGACTTTCAATATTATTAGATTAATTTCTCCTTCCCTGATCTCAACGTGTTAAACAAACTTAAGTATAAGATTGATTAGAATATTCTTGTTTAATTGAGTTTAAGTTCTCTGATCTTAATTTTAATGCGTGATTTTATTAATTTTGTTAAGTACAAGGTGGAGTTTAACTCTTGAGAGAATCATTTGATTGAAGTGTGACTAGAATTTATAACAATGATTGACAAGATTTTAAACTGGATTGAAACATATGCTAATTATATATATTTGTATACTCGAAATGTTCATCCTCTTCCATAATATTCATGTCTCTTCACACATGCTCGTACTTGAAGCTTGTTTTTTAATTCAGATTTCTACAAATCGTGTGTAGCAGCTAATACATCATCATCAATTTGACCACTTTTTTTTATTGTTATAGAAATTATTGTACCACCTAAAAACTTGTCTACATCAGGCAGAGTTTGATAGTAATGTGATTTTACCGCTTTCCACTCTCTCACAATCATACCGGCAAGGTTGTAAAATTTTGTGACACATTTCCAAAAGATCTTATTCTTTTGTGAATTTCCAACTTTTGAGTCATTGCTAATAGTGCTTCAAAAGATTGCGAGTTTCTTCTCCTCAATTTTCCATGGCACCTTTTTTTTTTCTTTTTTTTGCAGCGAGGAATCCTTGATTCTTCGTCACTTGTTTCATCATCCTCAAAGTTATATTTTTCTGACCCAAGTGTGGTCGAAATTGTGAGCCTAACAGTAAATTAGATGTTATAGGCTCTTTATTATTTCAAATCCTTCTAAACTCGCATGCATCTATTCACTTGAGAGCATAGTGTGAGATGAGAAAATACTTGAGGAATATTCGGCATCATAATGTGGCCACTCATAGCTGCCAAAAACTCAGGCGAAAACATGTAAAATGAGGCATTTGTAACAACACTTGGATGATTGGAGGAATTCAGAGAAAATTGTGTGGGATTGACAAATTGAGAATGGCCACAGTTTTGAAAATTTTGGGAACTCACATTTTCTTCGGTATTGGAGACTTTTAAAAATTTATTAAAAAACCCACTAAAATCTTCACCCATTTTGGATTCAGAATTACTTGAGATGAAAAAAGAGTACAAGTTGGAAACAAATTAAGGAAAAAGTGTGGCAGGTTTTATAGGAAAAAAATAAAAATAAACACACACACATACAATAAAAAAAAAGAATTAGTCGCTATTGAAAATAATTTTTATATAGCACAAACAATTGTCAAATCAAGCAGTAGAGTAAAATTGGAAAAGAATTCATATTCATCTCCAACGTTTAATTTTGTAATTAAAAAAAATATATCCTAGTCCTTTTTGAAAAGATGGGTCGGTTCACAACCCAGTACATAGTGTTCGAAAAAAAAAGTTACAGCCGCAATAGTTGAACTTTTTTAAACTCAACTTTGTTGGGTATCAAGTCATGATAAAAGTCAAAAGTTTTGAAGGTCTCAGATATTTGCTTACATTTAAATAGAACACAAATGTTAGTTATGGTGTCGGAACATCTATACTAATATTTATGTATTTCAGTGAAAAATTGTAGAAGAACACTTGTAATAATTTTTTCCTATGAATTAAATAAACTTTTAGATCATGACCTCAGGCAAGAAATGATATTACTAGAGATAAAATCGCTTTACAAATTGTAAAGATTGAAGCATCTAGTAATATATGAAAATCTCTTAATTTGAGCTGATTGGCAAGAAATGATGTTACTAGAGATAATGAAATCGTTTTACAAATTGTAAAGATAGAAGCATCTAGTAATATATGAAAAGCTCCTAATTTGAGCTGATTGTTCTGAACAGTTCTTTAGTTGCCCGTAAAATCTTCAAGCTTGATCAAATACAATCTTGAAGAACTCTTGTACAACGAGCAACATATTCCTTATACTCGTGATATTTCTATTTTTCTCTCTGTGTAATTACCGTCCATCGTCAATGTCAAATAAGCTATATATATTCTAATGTATAAACCTCCCTGAAAGAGTTCTAGTTACACAAAACAAAGTTTAGATAAATATCTTGATATATTAAGTAGATAAGTACCAATAAAAGACTTACTAAAGCAAAGGACTCTATTTATTTGCTAGACTAATCTACTAAACATTCTAATAACTAAGTGTTTAGAAGGGCAAATAAAACTTTTAAATAATTGGTAGGTAATAATTCCTATCAACCTCCCCATCTTGCCTTTCTGGACAAAAATTGGTAAATAACACCCCCTGAGTTACATAGCTATAAACTCACCCTGAAGTGTAGAATTCTGCCAGAATGTTAGCAAGAATGACAAAATAAAATAACATTAAAAAATGACTAATCAAGCAAATATCCAAGAACAAGATCCAGCCAATAACAAGTTCAAATCTACCACCATAAAAACTTTAAAAAAAAACATAGAAAGACACAAGAAACATAGTTGTGCCACTTGGTCAGGTACTAATCTGGTTCCTCATTGACCACCGTGGTGTTGTCATGGGAGACCCACCATCATCATCATCTGCTACCGCCGTATTCTTCTTTCCTTCGTCTTGACAACCACTAGTACGAACACCTTCTTCACCTTCTCCCACTTTTTGACCAGAATGCAAAAGGAGTGCCTTCTTGTAGAACACCCGCAAAGTCATTAGTCCATTAAGATGTGTGTTGGTTTATCAAACTCAGGTGTACCTGTAAATCACAAAAGGCAATAGGTACACAGTTATGCATTTTAGTCACGGTGATGGTGACATCAGGACTAACATCCTTAGCAGTGGCAGCACACCAGTCATCCGACTCATCATCTGAAAATGCCAATAGCAGATCGATAATATGATTTGGCCCCTCAAAGTGCTTATGACTGTGCCCAAAGAAATAAAGTTCCCTACTGAAATGTTCTTCGCCAAAATGTTACAGCCCTTAATCTGCTAAAATTGAGTAAATAAGAGAAGGAAAGGGCAGACCGACTTTGGTTGCGAATGAAGTAGCAAACTTGGTCACACAGTCAAACACAGTCTGATCAAAGTTGAATTGCATCCCTAACCTTATCTGAAATAGAGCATGTGCCTGAGGTCGAGTCTCCGTTGTTGTGTTCGTTGTTGGTGTGTCATGAAATATAAGCGGCATGAGTGCCAGACCTGGTTGGAGAGACCTGATCTAATATTGCGTGGCCTGGAGCAGGGGGTACTAAGGGACGCGAAGTTCAGTCAGATCCGACCTGGCTTTCCCTCAATATCGACCTGATCTGACCCCTCCCAGAGTGGAGGGAAAGACCAGTACTTTCCTCATCTGACTTTCCCTAAAGGGAGAGTCGGCAGCCTAGGCTGTTGTAACTAACGGCCCGAGATTCACGAAATTCTTTTTCTGGGACCTTGGAAGGCCCCACAATGAGAAACTATAAATACTCAGGACCTCAAAGCTGAAAGGTATGCAATCTTAAGCCCTTCTCACTATTACATGAGTATTAAGAATTTCCTGCTTATCTGACTTAAGCATCGGAGAGGTTTCCACCGGAAACCTTTTGGTGATCCTTTCTAACGTGTTTTTGGGGCAGGATAGAAGAGCTTTCCAAGGAAGAGTCGGCGTCTTGCTAAGGTATAATTTTCCGGTAGAAATAGTTGTCGACACCCAGTTTCAAACAACCACCTCATGAGTAACGGAGTACAAAGAGGTGAGATGTGAACTAAGAAAATGTTTTCGCCATTTTTGCACTCTCCCACTAGTGATGAATTTCGCAACTTCATCAAAGTTGTCCACAGTAACTCCTTCTTCCTAATATTCAGTCCTGAAAAAAGTATTGATGATAGAGGGAGTGAACAAAAAATCTTTTTCTCTAATAAACACTTTACCATAATTTGAAGATAGTTTTTTTGATAAAGAGGGAAGCATCACTACTATAGAAAAAAGTTTTAAAGGCGGTTCTGGGAGACTTTTAACGGTGATTTTTGAACCGCCTTTAAATCCACCGCCGTAAATTTTTACGGCAGTTTTTCTAAAACCGTCGTAGAAAGTGAGGCTTTTTACGGTAGTTTTTCTTTAACCGCCGTAGAAAGTGATGCTTTTACGGCGGTTTAAGAACCGCCGTAAAAAACAACGGCGGTGGATTTTACAGCGGTTCTTGAAAAATACCTTCTAGAAAGTCTGTTTTCCAGAAGGACAATTCACATCGATTTTTCAAAAATACCTTCTAGAAAGTAGTAAAACAATTTTTAAAAAATGAAAGCAGGTCCACGAAAATTAAATAAAAGCAGAAAATTAAATAATCTCCCATTGATTACTTGAAGATTGATTATAGTACAAAACCAGGATCATCTTTCTAACAATCCTACCAAATCTACTAATTATAACTATTTAAAACATTGATAATTTCTCAATTATTAATCTTTCTTGACAAATCTGCAGATTAATTTATAAAATGAAAAGAAAATTGTAAAATGTGACTGCCAGGACAAGTGTTTGAGATCGTTCTTCCTGAGTTTCAATATGAGCATTGTTCATTCCTCGAATCCTTGTTAGTTAGGCGAGTAAACCCTTTCATGTCGAGTAGGAGCTAAACCTTCCTCTGCCACCTCTTGCTCCTGCGCACAAGCCAACATCAACAGAGTTGAAGCACACTGGGCTAGTGATTTATTGCAGCAGAAAAATTTGAAAGCACTAAAATCTACTCTCTTTTTTCAAGTCAAAAGCCAACAATCATTCTTTTTCTTTTTTTTAAATGATGTTTGCAGACACTCCCTAGCCTAAGAACTCATAGATTTGAAGCACAAATCTGATCAAACGCAAAAATGGATTTCTATTGAAGATATAACTTGAATATTTTTAAAACTGGACTGAACATGAATTGATTGTGATGTTATGAGAAAAAAAAAATCAAAATCAAAAAAACTAATATCTAACAGAGACAGTAAAGAAATTCAATATCAATATAAAACGAGTAAAATAAACTGGCCTCCAGTAAAAAAATGCCTTCTTAAACTAACTTAAAATCTAACTACTTAAACTAAGTGATCACCACAGATAGAAGCTTAGATTTAAGTGAGTTTTTAGTTTTTAATTAAACTAACAAATGCACATACAAGCTAATTACTTCCATCACTAACTTCCTTTACCCTGAACACTTAAAAGAAAAACTTAAAAACATGAAAAGGACATATAGTTTCAGGAAAAATAAAAACTCCCCAAAGCTCTAAACCTCATACAGTGAAAAAGACAAAGACAAAGAAATTCAATAAAAGAATAATGGTCCTCACTTGTATAAAGCTAATATAAGTATCCACATAAAGGTCAGCACCATGTCTAGAAAATATAGCATCTTCTGCAACCTGAATAGATATATAATTGAAAAGTCAAAGCATTACAATTAAAAAACAACCAAAACAAATTTTAAGTGCAAAAATTACAAAGCAGAAATAAATCCAGTGGCCATATAATACCCAAGGTGAAATATTCTAATGAGAGTTTTTGAACTAGTAAGACCATTAGTGTTGGCTTTGTAAGAATCAATCAGATATAGAGGCTTGGGACAAGGCCTAATTCAGCGAAAAGGATCGATGAATAGTTTAATAATATTATTAAATAACAGTGTTGAGCATATGACTGTTTTCAAAATAAACAATATGAATATCAAGTATCTAAAGACCATGGATAATAGCCAAATAATTTCAATTCAGCAACTCCAGTTTTTGAAAAGAAGAGCAATAAGTAATTTAAATACTTAGTAATTAAAATATTGTTACTCGTTCACTTCTACTTATAGCAATAATCACAAGGCACATCCGCATCAACAGACAAATGCTTTGTGCACCCTTTAAAGGCTTCAGAATATGTACGCACAAGTTCTACCTAAGTTCCATATGAAAAATCAAATAAAAAGCCTCAATTTACAAACCTAAACAAATAAATCTCATATGACAACTTATAATGGCAGGAGATAAATTGTTGACCTCAATATCACCAGCTAGATTTTCAGTCTCATCTTCAAAAATCTGCAAGATGCAAAAGAAAAGCGGAGGGGAGGGGGTATAAAGAAGAAAAAAGGAAAAGATAGAAGAAGATTATTTTAATAATGTAATATTAGTGGCTAAAACATATTATCCAATTTCAAACTAGAGATCATTATCAGAAATAGCTTAACCACCTAACGAAAAAGGGGGTGAACTAAACAACTTAAAGAGAAGAATGCATGAAGATATTTCCGAACTAATTGAAAGCGTAATTTGATTCCACTAGATAATACAAGTAAAAACTGGTAATAAGCAGCTAACCCTTGTTCAAACACAGTAGTTTATAGAAAATGATTTTTCTTCTGCGATGAAAA
Source organism: Phtheirospermum japonicum (assembly GCA_014905375.1). Taxonomy (NCBI): domain Eukaryota; kingdom Viridiplantae; phylum Streptophyta; class Magnoliopsida; order Lamiales; family Orobanchaceae; genus Phtheirospermum; species Phtheirospermum japonicum. The sequence continues at coordinate 630,098 of BMAC01000456.1, forward strand.
CTTCAAATTTCAAATTTCAGTGTGACAGGAAGATTTCATGCCTAGTTCAGGGTGGAAAATTCAATTAAATACCTATATTCCCAACCATCACGTAAATTCTTTGCACAACTTAGAAGGAGCCTTCATTGTTTTTTGTTTCTTTTGCCTTCTTATATTATTGTTTCTTTTTTTTTTCTTCCGAATAGCTGGAATTAAAATATATAAGCTCAAACCTTAATTGCATTCTACACCCCCACATGTCTTCAAACTCCACAAATGCATAGCACACATCTATATCCTGCATAAAAATTGATGTTCAAGTTTCCATAATTTATCCTAAAAAAACACGAGAAAGAGGAGAACATGAAAGCAAAGAAAGCGGACCTTCCGAGTTCTAATGGCTACACCATCAGGCTTGATTTTACCAAACTTCTTAAATTCCTCGCCGATTTCAGAAGCAACCATCATTATCGGAACATTTCTCACGTAAACTAACCTCACTTCAACTACAAAATACAGAATCGGCAACGTCACAAATGACTTATTGTATTAGAGGTGAATAAAAACCAGAAATTATTACATTTTTCAAATAAATACTAAAAAATTGAATAAGCTAAAAAAGAGTGTTTGGTGAATAAATTTTAGAATGCACATCCCAAATCATATCACCTTCTAAATAAACTTCGCGTAAATAAAGGGATTTGAGTCTCGAATAATTTACCTTCTTCGCGCTCTCAATTTTGCAACCGGACACAGACAATCGAGTTAGGGTTTCGGATGCGAGCACCTCGTGTGGCAAAACAAACACCTGAGTCGATGGAGAGATCTCGAAATTGAGATCTGTGTCGCCAATGGCTTTCGCGATTAATTCATTAGATAGAGGATGGTTGTACTTTTCCCAACCTTTCAACCTTTCTGGAGTCGTCTTGTTTGGAGTCGAAGTCGGATTCGGAGTCGGAGACTAGGGGGTCGTCGTCTTCCATTTCGACACAGAGAAAGAGAAGAGTGAGATGAAAGCGAAATGGCGAGGGTTTTTGTTTCTTTTTCTTTTACAATAAACTTCTTTAATTAAAAAAATCTTTTTATTTTTTTATTTATGACGTGGCGAATGTAGATCGTTGGATGAGACACGGATCAACGGTTGAAACAACTTGCTTGAGTAAGACGAGGATCGGTGACATGGCAGATTGAGTTTTTAAGACGGTTCTAAAATAACCGCCATAGAATGTGTGATTTTTACGGCTGTTCTTACTATAAGCGCCGTAGAATGTTTAACATCTTACATCGGTTAATTGTAAACCGACGTTAAAATAAACTGGCCTCCAGTTTTACGTCGGTTCAATTACAACCGCCGCAGAATAGGTGAAGTTTTACGGCGGTTATTAAAAAACCACCGTAAAATGTGTTACTTTTACGGAGGTTCATAGTGAACCGCCATTAAAATCAGTTGATAGTCAATTTTAACGTCAGTTTGGAGAAAACCGTCGTAAAATAACCTTTTTAACGGAGGTTTTAGCCAGAACCGCCATTAAAAGTAGTTTTAAGGCGATTTTCAGAGAACCGCCTTTAATTAACAGCCTTAGAAAGCTGTTTATGTAGTAGTGCATATTAGCATAAAACTCAAGAATAACCTCCCTCAAGTCTAGCATAGCAGCTGTTACAGTAGAAGACATACCTTTTCTACTAAAAAAATTGTTAAAATTTTTCTTCTCAAATAGTCCAAAATCTACCCTTCTCTCATCAATAAACACATGATTTTATAGAGCATTAAAGCATTCTCTAGACTTAACAGTGTAAAAGTGAGGTGCGAAAGCATTACTTACCTCAATCTCCTCATCATGAGAAATAGCCTTCATGTCGACACTGTTTTCTTCATCGGATTCATCTTCTATCTCCATAATGTCATCTCCAGCTGGTTCTTCAAGATCCACTGGGCAATCCCTAAAATTATCATCATCATAATTATCTAAGGTAGTGGAGCTTTTTGAAGAGGAGGAGGTAGTTATAGTCGGAACATTATGAGGCACACTGGCAAGCAAGAACTATCTTTACTCTGCTGTGGTATGCAAGCATTATGAGCCTTCTCTGCTGAGATAATCCTTTCAGAAGACTGACTCAAGGCTGATGGTGAGTTTACAATAAGTGAACTTGGAGCAACAAATGACATAGGAATTTATGCAGCTAGAGCAGACCCCCTTTTGTCACTCTATTTTTGCAATTTCAGCAACACCTACACCAAGGGAGCATCTTCATCAGACAACAGTTCTTCACCTCTAGCCTCCTCATGTTCAGAGTCCAGTGCAACCATACTTTGAGGAGTCAATTTGTGCCCTTTTGCTCTAAACTGGTTCAATTGTTCATAATCAGAGTCAGTGAAAAAAGAGGCGGTGGGAATTTCTTTCTTTATGGCAATCGATCCTTCAGGAGGAGCATAGTTAGAGTCATCACTGTCCGTATCATAGACCACTCCCTCCTCGACAAAAGACATATTCTCTAATGGAACACGTCTATTTCCACTTCACTTTCTCTTTGGAACTGCCTCCGGCAAAAACCCCAGCTCTACTCCTCGTAGACGCCGAGACCTTTTCAGTAGTGGGTTCTCAACTCTTTCAAAAGTTTCTGCAATAAACTTTAAATTGGGCCAATGATCAACATAAATTTATTTACCATGGTTACTCGGAAAAATAGGAGCATGAGGTCAATCCGAGTCTGAAACTGGAATTAGATCTAGGGCAGCAGTCGAATTTAAATTAGGAAGAGAATCAGCAGGAACACTCGATTTTTCAGCATCACCCTTTTAGGGCAAGGTATTGGAACATATCTAGAGGTACGTATCTCAGCAGTGAAATGGTATCAGTGCCGACCACTGACATTGTGTGCGACTCAAGTAGCAAAGGAGTGGGTATTTTGGAGGATTTCCCCTTTTTCGGAGTCATCATTTTTTTTTGAACAAAAACTTGTGGGAATTTGAGAAGTTTTCTTTAGAATTGGATCTGACCGACCTTTATCTCAAAAAAAAAAAGGGAACGGTTCGGTTAGTGTGTTATTGGGAGAAGGGGCTAAAATAATAAAATATAAAATATAAAGGGACCAGAAAAAAACCTAAGAAACCGGAAATACCTTATCCCACTCCGCTTGTTAATTACCCCACTAACATAAGACCTAAACAGTCTCGAACCAATAAAGAATAAAAAACATCTCTTAATTTAGATCATCTCGACTTTAACCTATCGGATTGACACAACAGAGAGTTCGTGGGCAAGTGCATCGGCCAGACTTACTATAACGGTTCTGGAGTCAACCGACGTCAACGGGTCGACGCGGGCGGACTGGTTGGCAGCGCTCGGCAGGCTGGCAGGCTCGCAGGATACTATAACGGTTCTTGAATTGCAGTGATGTTAGCTGTTTCCTGCTTTCTATAATGGTTGATCCCAGCGATAACCCATCTAGATAGCCCCGAATCGTCCTTTCTTTGCCAATTCGCTCGTTTTGTCTCTTGTTTCCTCGTGCAACTCTCATGCATTCTTCAACTCACCAATTTAGCACCTAATTACTGCAAAATAGATCAAAAACACATAATTGGTGCTCGACTACTCATAATAATAAATATGCGAGAAATAAATATATATAAGAATATTAAGCACATAAAAATATAGGAATTAAACCATTAAATATCGTACAATTTCTCGCCTATCAACCCACAAGACTATATGACTTCAAATAATAACAAAATTTGAGAAAGAGAAAAATATAATATTGTTATGAGAATATCTTCACTTATAAGGAATATACAGACAATACTCACCAAACATGTATTTCTTAATTTTATGTCTAAAAAAATGACCAAATGCCAAAAAAAACAAAAAACACTTAAAATTCGTAACTGCAGTAGGATGTTGGTTCTTGTGTGATGATATTGGAACTGATATTTGATCAACATTTTATTAAACAACATATAAGCCGAGAGATTTCCTTAGTCTGGAAAATCCCTCATAATCTAATGCTTTGGTGAATATGTCAGCAAGTTGATGTTCAACTCCAATATGCTCAATACTTACAACATTTCTCTCGATCAAATCTCGAATGGAATGATCTCTAATGTCTATGTGTTTCATGTGAGAATGTTGTACTAGATTCTTAGAGATGTCGATGGCACTTGAGTTGTCACACATGATGGTGAGAACGTCACTATATAGCCCATACTCCTCTATCATTTGTTTCATATAGAGCAGTTGAGCACAGGAACTGCCAGCAGCTACATATTCAGCTTCAGCTGTAGATAAAGATACACAATTTTGTTTTTTGCTATAACAAGAAACAAAATTATTCTCTAGAAAAACATAACCCCTAATTGTACTTTTTCTATCATCGACATCCCTTGCCCAATCAGAATTAGTGTACCCAACAAGATTAGAGTTAGAATCCTCGGTATACAAAATTCATAGATTATACGTGCCAACAACATATCTAATTATTCGTTTTAGTTCCTTTAAGCGAGTATCTTTAGGATTTGACTGATAATGAGCACACAAATAAACTATAAATAATGTTAGGTCGACTTTCAGTTAAATACAAAAGACTGCCTATCATGCTTCTATACACAGTGTGATCAACACTTTCACTGACTCGACCCCATTGGTATTTTCATGTGCTTATCATTTTCCAAGCCAAATCATTTCACAAGATTTTTGGCATACTTATCTTGAGACACAAAGATTCTATTGCTATTATGTCTAATTTGCAGTCCTAAGAAAAAAGATAACTAACCTTACATACTCATTTCAAAGGTGGTAGACATGCTTTCACAAATTCTCTAAGTTATTTGTCAAAAGTGGATCCAAACATGATATCATCAACATAGATTTGAGCAATTAGTATCTCGTGTTTGCTTTTTAAAATGAACAATTCTTTTTATCAACTTCACCAAGTTTAAAATTCATTTGAAGAAGATATTGAGTAAGTCTATCATACCACGCTCTACGGGCTTTCTTAAGACCATAAGAGTCCTTTTTAATTTCTAAACATAATGAGGTTTATGAGGATCTTCAAAACCTTTAGACTGATCAACATTTAAAATACCATTTAAATGAGGATCTTCATTTAAAAAAGCACTTTTTATATCCCATTTGTGAAGAGTGATGTTCAGATGACAAGCAATCACAAGAAGTAATCTAATTGACTCAATCCTTGCCACAAGGGCAAAGGTTTCATCAAAATCTATACCTTCAACTTGGGTAAAACCTTGTGCCACCAGTTTAACTTTATTCCACACAATGTTTCCCAACTCATCCGTTTTGTTTCATAAAACCCACCTTGTTCCATTGAGGTTTCCTATGTTTGGTCGAGGATTTAAGTCACATACGTCATATTTAGCAAACTGATTAAGATCTTTTTGCATTGCATTTATCCAGAACTGATCTCTAAGAGCTTCTTCCACTTTCTTTAGCTCTGAAGAAGACAAAAAACAAGAATTTTTGGTTAGGGAACAGTAGGATAACATACATACCAGTTTTACCATTTCCCTAAAGTTAATCTGCTTCTTACTAGTGTTTCTTTCGTTTAATGCTTCAGTGACTTTAGAGGTAGGGTGATTACTCTGTATTTTGGAAGGAATGTCCTTATCAAGAGGATTAAAGGACACTAAGACTTCTGCATCATTCTGATTCGTTTAAGATTTAGAGGTTTCTCCATCAGAAGTTGAATGAGTCTGAGATGTTAGTTCTGGTGTTGAAGCATTTTCAAAAGCATCAGGTGTTGTGCCTGAAGATTCACTTAAGGTAAGTGAGAGATTAGATTATGCACTTTGAACAAGATCAAACACATCACCCTCAACCGAGTTACCAGAAATATCCATTAGATCATCAAACCTGGCATTCACAGACTCAAATAATGTACGAGTTATATGTTTAAAACCCCTATATGCATAACTATTAATAGAATACCCCAAAAACAAACACTTGTAACTTTTTGAGTCAAACTTTGATAACATAACATTGACGTGCCGTAGGCTCTATGCAGACCTCTCGTGCTGAGACCTGTTAGGTCGACATTCACTCAACCTGAGGTCAACACTTATGCGACTTGATATTATCAAATCGTCAAGTAGGTATGTGATCATATGACCTGAATACATCAAATCAGTATTACTTATACCGTCGTTTAACGATTAAGAACAATAAAGTTAAAGGACATTATACGTATCAAGTCCAAGGGGAAATTAACACATACCTGAGGACAAATTTGTTCTTGTCGTGTGTACCTATAGTTGGTGGGTACTTGAAAAGTGACTTAAAATAGCAAAAATAAAAATATACAAGTTGTTACCACCAACCACACTAATTTAGTAAATACCGGTAGAGATTAATACCTTTTTTCTTTTATTTTTTTCAAGTGGCCATTACACAGAAAGTTTAAAATCTCAAGTGGTCTTTTTTTTTCTTTCTTTTCTTATATTGAATTGTGAAGAAACGCGGTAAACGCGCAGATCAACATATTATAGTAATAAAATGAGATCAAGTATAATCAATATGAGCTAATTAACTCTGAAATAAAGTCAACTTCGTGGAGGAGCGATGTGTTGTAATAAGTTCAATAACTGATTTATTAGACAGAGCTCTGGTTTGGTTGGTAGTCTCCATATGTAGCCAGTTCACGAGAAATCACTATATGTTGTATCTCATTTTCATTGACAACTCACTAGTCCAAAACAGCTTTTAAGAACGCCTGTTTCTGCAGATTAAGAACGCCCTGCTGAGGCGTTCTGTATGGAGCTGTTCTTGAAAGTCTGACAATCAAGAACGCCTCATCAGGGCGTTCTTGATTGTCAGACTTTCAAGAACGTTTTTTCAGAGACGTTCTTAAAAAAAATTCAGCCGATCTAGAAAGTCAGTTTTGCAGCCCTGGAAAGTACTTTCCAGAACGTCCTTTTTTAAGACGTTCTGGAAAATATACTTTCCAGAACGTCCTTTTTTAAGACGTTCTTGAAAGTATACTTTCCAAAACGCCTGTTTTTGGAGGCGTTCTAGAAAGTAAACTTTCCAGAACGCCTGAAAAACAGACGTTCTTGAAAGTATACTTTCCAGAACGTCCCTTTTTCAGGCGTTCTGGAAAGTTTACTTTCTCGAACGCCTGTTTTTGAAGACGTTCTCGAAAGAATACTTTCCAGAACGTCCCTTTTCCAGGCGTCCTCGAAAGTATACTTTCCAGAACGCCTATTTATGGAGACGTTTTGGAAAGTATTCTTTCGAGAACGTCCTTTTTAAGACGTTCTCGAAAATACACTTTTCAGAACGCCTCAAAAAACAGGCGTTGTGGAAAGTATACTTTACAGAACGCCTTAAAAAGGGACGTTCTGGAAAGTATACTTTCGAGAACGTCTGTTTTAGAGACGTTCTCGAAAATATACTTTCCAGAACGCCTCTAAAAACAGGCGTTCTGGAAAGTACACTTTCCAGAACGTCGCAAAAAACAGACGTTCTGGAAGATGTATACTTTCCAGAACGTCTCTAAAACAGACGTTCTGGAATATTTGTGTTCTAGAACGGTTTTTTGAATAACCGTTCTAGATTTTTACATTTTTGAAATTCATTCCATATTTATATTTCTTATATTTCCTTTTCTAGGCCTGCTCATATATCAAATTCTAGTACCTAATTAAATCACAAAACACATTCCATTTATATAATCCCAAGATCACCAACACATGTCATTAATAACAATAATACATAATCACCATAATACACAAAACACATTTCATTTATATAATCCCAAGATCACCAACACATGTCATTAATAACAATAATACATAATCACCAAGTCAACAACACAAGTATCCAAATACACGATCTCCAAGTATATCCAAAGACACAATCACCAAGTCTTAAAATAGAAATCCATAAAAGTTGATGAGTACCTATTTTGCTACCATTCAAGTTATCCACAAATAGTTTGTTTCTTACACTCCAAAATATTGCACCTACATGGCGATCAAGCAATGAACTCTAAGAAACACTCGACCCAACGTCTACGTACATCATCAATTTCCTCGTCCGAATAGGGTTGTTCCATATTGAGTGTCTGCATGTGTGAGACAGCATAGAATCAGACATCTGTGAGACAGCATAGCATAGCATCAAACATCATAGCATCAGACAAATAGGTTGTTCCACAGAAGACAATTTATCCAGAGCCAATCATGACAGTAAAAGACCAAACAAGGAATTTCAGCCTAAGATATTTACAGAACCTAACTATGAAGCTCAATCATCATTACTCATTACAATATTCAAAACTTGAGCATCATAGCATCAGACAAATAGGTTGTTCCACAGAAGACAATTTATCCAGAGCCAATCATGACAGTAAAAGACCAAACATTCAGTTTTCAGCCTAAGATATTTACAGAACCTAACTATGAAGCTCAATCATCATTACTCATTACAATATTCAAAACTTGACCATGAAGGTTCAAATAAATTACTTGCAATCTATTCTTCCAAATACAAACTGAAACAACAAATTATATAAAGGAAAAGGAAAATTCGATAAACCTTTTCGAATGAATCAACGATGTCTAATCGGATGATCTCCAGCATATGCCTCATTACAAAAAACCCGCATGTGTCCGATGTCTTTCGTTGGTCCAAACACTAGAAAAAAAATAATTATGAATTAGATCAGGCAGATATGGAAAATTTATGAAAAAAAATAAATTTATGGTAAATATCCAAGTGCAGATTTAATCTTCAAGCTTCGAAACAGTTTGTACAAGGCACGTTAGTATACTGCTGCCTCGTCCTAGTTTTATTTGTCGCATAAAGGATGCCTCTGAAGCTGAATTTTCTATTCACAAACTTCTCAAAGCACAAAGTGACATGTCAATAAATAGTGGGAAAATTCACTTTCAGTCACGAAAAACAAAATAGTCATAGTGGACGGCTTACTTTTAACAAATGCAGAGGAAGAACTCGAATTTCTTCACCATCGATCACGAGAATCAAAATTTTAATCAAAATTGCATGACGAAAACTTGATGCTTTTTATTGTTGTGTATAAACCATATACTATGTACTAAGTTGAAACTTTTGGAAGATCCATTGTTAGTCATCCACTTGTAAGACAACAAACCAATTAATATCTAAGTCTAGATTCCAATATGCACCCAAAGAAAAAACAAGCCACCTGAAGCTAAAGATAGAAGAATAAAGAATATAAGAAAAAGGTGTGTAGAACCATTTGATCATCTCTCCAATAACGTTTCTTTTTAAATCCACTTCACAAATTAAGTAAAATTTAACAAAATAACTATACTGCTGGAAACATTACCAGTTTTATAAAGTGTTTAACATAGTTTTGAGAATCATTTCCAACTAAAACCATAACATACAAGGTCATGTTCTGGATACAGCCAAATAAACCCACTGAAGACAGAACTATAATATTCAACTTTAAGGAAAACCAAGTTTACCTTCATGTAAACCCATTGAGGCTTCTTTAACTGGTAGGTGTGCGTCCCCTTCATCATTTGGTATGCATTACATGCCCTATATATAGTAAATAATAAGAATCAAGTAAAAAAAGAAACCAGACCACAAAATATAATTTTAAAAAATCATACGTCTCAATCTTATCGGAAATCCTTTTCTTCGGCTTTTTCCCCTTGGAGGAGAACCAAGCCACACTATTGTTTTTAGGACAAAGAACCATCAATTGCCAATAACTCCTATAAAACATGATATAAGACAACATAATGAGAAAATATTAATTATAATAAAAAAAAATCTGTAAACCAAAAGAAGAGAGTGCCATCGACTATCAAAAAATAAAAGAACTTTTTACTCGTAAATAGGTGCAAGAAAGCACTCAAAATCTCCTTCTGCAATTCTTTTCCGAAGCAGCACACCTATTTCTTCATTGGTACTTCCATTACTTTTAAGGATTAGCGGATACATCAATCCATATTTATCGTTACGCCCCGATAATTTCAATATGTTGTAGAGATACCTACAACATTAGAACGTTGTTAGGATGTTTCCATGAGTGCTTAAATATTATTAGGTTTAAAAAAGATGTGTTTTCAAGCAGTCAAATAAATACTTATTGTAAAATTGCATGACAGAAACGGAAATCTCCTTAGCTAGCAATAACCCTGTGATATCCTCCTGATTTATTTGCAGACTGTGGTGTGTCTTTTAACTCACAATACCGACTTCCACAGATATAACTTCTGGTTGATCAATATCGGCCAACGCAAACCACAAACGTTTCAGAGCATCATTGCTAGAGGGTTGGGACTGGGGTTTTGGATCGAGTTTCTTTGATTTAGAAATTCCCTAGATAAATAATTATAATGTTAGTTACAATTAATGAGATAATTAAATGAAACCAGATTGGGGTAAATAACATCTACATAATTAATTATAGTAAACTGTCAATTATTTCTTATAAAAATAATTATAAATATTAATTATAAGAATGAGCTAAACAATTAATAACATCCCAAAAATTAAATATAAATAACAACTAAAGAACTGTTTATAATTAATTCTTGTTATAATTAATAACATCTAAAGAACTGTTTATAATTAATTCTGTTTATAATTTACTTTGAATTAGATGTTATTACAGAACAAATGAAACCATATTGGGGGTCACTTCTAACCCAGAATTAAATAACAAAAACAACCCAACATTTTAGCCAAATTTGGGAAAGAAAAGAAAAGGTTACAGATAGCCCTTGACATTTGTTTCTTATTCACGAACTGTATCCTCAAGAGGGAGTATTTATATATTTGAAAGATAATTGAGAATTTTTATAATTAGACTAAACCTTGGGGGTAGTTTCACAATTACAAAAAGTTTGAGTTAATTACAAAAATTACTCGATGAATTAAACATAGACCTTAACAGTTGATTCTCTTTCACGAACTGCACACTCGGGGGGTGGGGGTGGGGGGGTTAGTATTTTCAATTCTTAAGGACAATTGGAGTTTATTGTAATGAGGCTAATTCTCATGGGTAGATTTATAATTACAAAAAGTTTGACAAAAAAAGCTTGAGTTAATTACAAAGTTATCCTTGAGGTTTAGCTTAATTATAAAAAAAAAAACTTTCAAAATCCCAAATACCTTGATCTGTTGCTATCTTACGAATTTTGAAAGATAATTAGAGTTTTATGTAATTATGCAAAACATGGGGTAGTTTTTATAATTATCCCAACAGAGTTTTCTAAGTTCTTATAAAACTCTCCATCAGTATTTTCATATGAAACTGAAGATATTTCAGGTATGAGAAGTTAGAGCCACAATTGATAATTCGAAGACTAAGAAGAAAAGAAAGGCAAAACCTAAAACAGAAAGGACAGAGGGTTTTTTTTTTTTTGTTTTTTTTGCATAGAATTTTGTTATTCATCTAAACCTATGCAATATAATATCATTCAAATTTACCAGAAACACCTACAGAAGCTAGAAAAGAAAATAATCTTTAGTTTAGTTAACAAAAATACCCTCTTTTATCTTATAAAATTACAAATACGCCCTGTTGTAATTTTGAAATTCGCTTCTTTTCCTTTTTTAATTACCCAAATATTTTACTAGCAGTTAATCAAGGTACCTTATGTGTAACACTCTGCACCAAACTTCGAGGCCAAGCAATGAACTGATTTGGCGCTTCTCCCACAGTAGTGACTTCATCTGTTGGGCATGGAACAAGTGCATCTCCAACTACAACTCGCAGAACTGTCACTCTCACTTCATCAGCTTTTATTATTTTGTGGTGAAGGGTCAAACCCAAGTCGTGAAGACGACCAAATGCAACCAATCGTCTCTGTGGATCCTCGACATACAGCTCATATTCATCATCGTGTTCTTCGTGGACATCCTCTACCATAAGATCCGAGGCACAACTCCCTCTTGCACTCTAGACTGCTGGAGTCTTCGGGGCAGACGTAGTGGCCGCTGTGGCCGCTTGGAATCTGAACATCATCAGCATCTCTCCTCTTAATTTCTTCTGCATTTCGGAAACCCTAGATTCAACGATAGCCTCTATCCTGGATTCAACGATAGAATCTACCTCCTGTCTGGACACCATTCCATCGTCGATAAGGAGTTGGGGCTTTCCAAAGTAGGTCCTAAGTGTGTGTCCTTTCCCAACTCCCCTGACACGGTTGGGATGCTCTGGCTTCCGTATTGCAACCGCAAGCACGTCGTTCCTACCAATAGGGTTGAGACTGCCTTGAGAGCATTTTTCTTCTAACGAGTCCTGCGACAGAATGTAGGTATTTTGATTGAGTCCAATATGTTACAAAAATAAATAAATTTGGATTAAGTATAATCAAATACCAAAAAATATACCAATTAAACACAATAAAACTAATAATCACAGAATACTATACGATTACAACACGGTAACTACAACTTTACAAATATACCTATTGGATAGAGGAGAGTGCAGGTCTTCAAAGCCTACTGTTGGAAAATGTGGGCTCAAAATAAATTGCAGCGGAAAAAATATAAACACTCTTGTTTATTCTCTCAATCACACAATTATTAAATGAACTCTCTTGTACAAAACTCGTACAAAACTCATACTTACAATGACAATTTACATGGCTATTTATAGGACTAAACTACATAAAGACACAACTAATCATGTAAAGGCACAAAATATGAAAGGACACACATGTAAATGAATGGACACTATATCAAAAGTCACATCCTTTAATTTAATAATGAATCTAGCTTATATATTCTTCAACTTTCAACATCCCCCCTTAAGCTTGATTCTCTCGCATTTCGAGTTTGTGCCTCAACTTCTCAAAAGTTTCGTGTTTGAGGGGCTTCGTGAAAATGTCTGCCACTTGGTCTTCGGATTTCACGACCTTAATTGAACATCTTTTTTAGCAATGCATTCTCTAATGTAGTGAAACCTTGTATCGTTGTGTATGCTACGATCATGAGAAATAGGATTTTTTGCTAGTGCAATCGCTGAATTGTTATCGACAAATACTTCCGTTGATTCCACATCACCAAGGTCAAGTTCTTTAAGCAAACTCCTTAACCACACAGCATGACAAACACTTGACGTCGCAGCAACATACTCAGCTTCACATGTCGAAAGAGTAACTATTGGATGCTTCTTCGATGACCATGTGAATGCACATCCTCCAAAATAAAATACAAAACCACTCGTGCTCTTACGATCATCGGGATCTCCGGCCCAATCGCTATCGCTATATCCGAACAATTTCATTTCTCCAGTTTCTAGATAAAATAAACCAAAATTGATCGTACCTTTGACATACTGAAGTATTTGTTTAGCCACTTTGAAATGATACTTTCTAGGATTCTCCATATAACGAATAATGAGACCAACTGCATATAGAATATCGGGTCTCGTGCAAGTCAAATATCGCAAACTTCCAACCAAGCTTTTAAACAAAGTTGGGTCGACACGATCTCCATTTATATCCTTCGAAAGTTTGGTCCCAACATTAATTAGAATATTGGTCGGCACGCATTTCTCCATCTTGAATTTCTTTAAGATTTCGTTTGCATAGCCTTCTTGGTAAATAAATATCTCATATTTCTTTTGATGCACCTCAATTCCAAGATAGTATGTCATTAGACCAATGTCTATCATCTTGTATTCTTTAGTCATCTCTTCTTTGAATTCGTCAAACCACTCCTCATTATTTCCTGTAAAAATAAGGTCATCGACGTACGAACACACAATCAACATGTTACCTTTATCATCAACTTTTGTGTAAAGGGCATGTTCATGAGGGCATTTCTTAAATCCTTTCTCCGTAAAAGTTTGGTTGATACGGCTGTACCAAGATCTTGGCGCTTGCTTCAAACCATACAACGCTTTCTTTAACTTCAACACTTTTCCCTCATGTCCTGGTAACAAGTAACCTTCTGGTTGATCTATGTAAACTTCTTCTTCAAGTACTCCATTCAAGAATGCCGACTTCACGTCCATTTGATGAATTTTTCACTTCTTTTGGGCTGTAAACGAGATCAAAAAATGGATGGTTTCCAAACGAGCTACAGGGGCAAAAACTTCATCATAGTTAATTCCAGCCTTTTGTTTGTATCCTTTGACTACGAGCCTTGCCTTGTATCGTTTTATCTCTCCTTTTGAATTCTTCTTCGCCTTGTAAACCCATTTAACTCCAATGGATTGCTGCCCTTTCGGAAGAGAAGAAAGTTCCCAAGTCTCATTCTTCTTAATTGCACTAATCTCATCATCCATGGCTTTCTTCCACTTTTGACTCTTTGACGCCTCTTCAAAGTTTATGGGCTCAGTATCACCAAACAAGTAGAACAAGTTTGGATTTTGATTGAGCTCGTAAATTTCTCTCAACGATCTTGTCTTTTGAGGTCTTCTGCTATTTGAACTCTCGCTTTTCGATGAAGGTTGATCACATGGGGGTGGCGATAGAGGACTCAAGGACTCCATCGGCTCTTCTTCGACTTCTTTCGAAATAGACTCAAAAGGGTGAAATGTATATTGCTCCTTATCTTGAATACTCCAATCCCAAGAACTCTTTTTGTCGAACACGACATCACGACTAAGCTTCCTTTTGTTCTCAATTGGATCATATAATTTATAGCCTTTCGATGCTTGATTATAACCAACAAAAATATATTTTTGACTCTTTGCGCCAAGCTTGCTCTGGTATATGGGCATGTGCAATGTTACCAAATACTCGCAAATGTGAAATACTTGTTTTGAAACCACTCCACTTCGCTTGTGGTGTTTGATCACGAACACTTCTTGTCGAACTCCTGTTGGACAAATAAACATCACATTCCACAGCTTCTGCCCAAAATTCTTTTGGCAAATATTTTCTCTTGAACATGCATCAAACCATATTCATAATTGATCGATTCTTCCTTTCCGCGAAACCGTTTTTTTGTGGAGAATAAGCAACGGTTAGAGATTTACGAATACCATTCTTTTCACAAAATTTTTAGAACTCTGTTGAAGTGAACTCGCCTCCGTTATCCGACCTTATTACCTTAATTTGATAGTCACTTTGCTTTTTGACTAGAGACTTGAACCTTTTGAAGGTTGTAAATGCCTCTGACTTGTTCTTCAAGAAAAATAACCAAGTCTTTCGACTAAAATCATCAATGAAGGTCAAAAAATACTGATTATTTCCGAGTGATGATGGTTCGATAGATCCGCTTATGTCCGTATGGATTAGCTCCAGCGGTTTCTTCGCTCTTGAGAGAGATTATTTTGGAAAGGAGTGTCGATGTTATTTCCCTTCAAGACATCCTTGACAAATATGATCAGGATGATTTATCACGGGTAGCCCTCTTGCTAACTTCTTGGACGACATCATCCTCAATCCAAAAAAAATTATGTGGCCGAGCCTCAAGTGCCACAACTAAGACTCGTCTTCAAAACACGCTTTCAAGCACTTTGCCATGTCGTGCTGAATTTTCAACATGAACATTCTATTACTTGACATTTGTATCTTAGCTATCAATCTCCCTTCGAAATTCCTTAGGTAAAATCTTTGGCCCTTCATGTGCACGTCGTACCCTTTTTCGAGTAATTGCCCAATGCTCAAAATATTTGCTTTCATTCCAGGTACATAGTAAACATTCTCAATGAATTGGTGTCCGCCTTCTTCAATCGAATGAGAATCCTTCCTTTTACTTGGATTGTGATTTTTGACATATCACCAAATATGATATTTTCGGCAACAATAGCATCAGTGTCAACGAACATATGCTTCTCCTGCACATGTGATTACTTGCACCCGAGTCGAGGTACCACGAAGTATTTTCTTCTTCGATTGACGCTTTCAATGACAACAACGATTGGTCAGAATATTTTTCGACAAGATGAGCCTTTTAAAAGTTAGACTCATTTCGGCACTCTGAAGCATAGTGCCCAAACTTGTGACAATTATAACATTCGACATCTCGCTTATTTTGATGAAGATTAAATCCACCTCTTCCGCGAGTTCGTGATTGACGAGGTTCCGATTGTGACTCTTCATTTTTGTATGAACTTTGTTCTTCTTGACCTCGTTCACGTCCATGACCACGTCCTTGTCCATAACCACGACCTCTACCATGGCCTCTACCAAGACCGCGATATCCAAAGTTACTAGATTTATGTTGGTCGGAATTGATCATCATTGCTTGAAGAGATTGCTCGACTTCCGGTTCTCTCGTTCGTCTTTTTAATTTTTCTTCATGCACTTGTAATTTTCCGAGCAACTCATTCAAGTTAAGGGTCTCGACATCATTCGACTCTTTAATGGCTATTACAATGTAGTCGAATTTCTGCACAAGAGATCGAAGTACCTTTTCAACAACTCGCTTTTCTTCAAACTTTTCTCCATTGCTTTCGAGTTGGTTAACAACTATCACACTTCTTGAGATGTAGTCGGATACATCTTCGCATTCTTGCATCTTCAAGGACTCAAAATCTCCTCGTAGTGATTGGATTCGAGCTTTCTTAACTTTGTCGATACCTGTGAAAGCATTGTTAAGAATATCTCACGCTTGCTTCGCAGTGGTTGCTTGTGAAATCTTCTCAAAATTGTTGTCATCCATGCCGAGTTGAATGATAGATAGAGTTCTTTGATCTTTTACCTTGGCTTCCTTTAAGGATTTCCTTTCGGGTTGGCTTAAAGTAGCGGGATCTTGTGAAAAATCATATTCTCTTTCAATAGTTTCCCAAACATCTTGTCCACCAAGATATGTCTTCTTTGAATGCTCCATCGATTAAAATTATCTTTCGAGAGCTTTGAAAATGGGAATGCTCCACTTACGGCCATCATCTTTGTAGAGAATCAAATCTTGCTCTGAATACCACTTTGTTGGAAAATGTGGGCTCAAAATAAATTGCAGCGGAAAAAATATAAACACTCTTTTTTATTCTCTCAATCACACAATTATTAAATGAACTCTCTTGTACAAAACTCATACTTACAATGACAATTTACATGGCTATTTATAGGACTAAACTACATAAATGAAAAGACACAACTAATCATGTAAAGGCACAAAATATGAAAGGACACACATATAAATGAATGGACATTATATCAAAAGTCACGTCCTTTAATTTAATAATGAATCTAGCTTATATATTCTTTTAACTTTCAACAACTATTGCGAGTCCAGATGTTTGAACTTAAAATTCATTTTCGGTGATTTCAATTTACAAATAATTGCTATATCTTGAGAGTTTTATTGCTGCTTCTTTTTACGTACGAATACCTTGTGTGTTTCTGTTTTTAATGTATATTGGGATAAAAGAAATCAAGTGTGTGAGTACCTCAGTACTCTATGAAAAGACAGACATCTGGAGTTTTCTCTCTTTATAGTTCTCACTCGCTAACTTTTATCATAGTTTGATCCTTTCTTTTAAATTGTTTATGTATTTTCTATTCGAAGATTTTAAAAACATATATGCCAAATGTATAGTAATGACGCCGTATGTGCGGGCATGATATTTAGAATATATGAATTGATAATACATTAGAACTAATTAATAGAAAATAATTAGAATATATGAGATGATATATATACATTTAAAGTTGAACAGAAAATCTGTGTGATGTACAATATTCAGTTTGGAATAATTTACAAAAATTCCACTTGGTTTTCTTTATTCGAATCATATTTTATTTCTTGTGATGATTTTTGGAGTTTCTCCTAATAAAACGATTTATCATGAATGTAATAAACTTAAAACGATTTATTTCCGTTTAAAATAATTAAAATTTTGGTTGAATTATCATATATTTAATAGGAAAACTTAATATTTCTAATACTCTTATCAATTTCAAACTTCTCAAATACTTTATTGATTCTAAGATTAGACTAGATTACCCCTAATAATTTGTTTCCCTATATCACGTGGAGCCTCCTCAGTATCTCACATACTGATTTCGTTTCAAAAATATTTCCCCAAAAATATCACATACTGATTTCGTTTCTCAAATATTTCACCTAATCGTTCTTGTCGAGATGTCATAACTTGAAAGCGCTGCATAATAACCTCATATTTAATATGACTAAAATCTTGTTTCTCGATTTATGAAATTAAACAAGCATTAAGCCAACCATCTCACATTCGGTTGCGCATATGATTTTTGACAATTTTCATTGCAGAAATGATCTATCTGCACTTGCGTTGGAAACTGGCAAAGTTAACGTCAAAGTAACAAGCATATCAACAAAATGGTAGACAATGTGTCTTCTTGTTTCCACCATTTTTTAGCAAGATCTGCAGCCCCATCGACTGCTGAAAATTCATTACTTGTACGCACATCAATTATGTAATTATCAAGTTGATGATCAAGTAATACGAGATCATATGTTGAAAAATCTCTCGGAATAATCTAGCAAAACTAATGAGATTGTCCTTGTTAAAAGTAGAGAATGAGTCCTCGGATTAAATCATCCAACATAATTAAGTAACTCGGTATTTGTCAGAATGACTATTCAACTCCGTAAGTTGTTTATCTAAAACAACACAGTGTAACTCAAAGCAAAAATGAACCAAGTTAGTCTTTTCTTTAGTTCTTCGTCTAGGACGTCCTGGAGCTATGAGCTTTTGGGACCATAATTTCATGTGTAGAACAAAAAGAAGAAACTTCATCAAATAGGGAACCCCATCCGTCGTCTCTCATAGTTCTCAATCTTTGCTTTGATATATGAACTAATCTCATAGCATTCTCAATCTCCTGCTCTCTTTTTTGAATGCCAATGAGAAGTCATTCGTAATTTCTAATACATTCTTCATTATATGCATAGTGAAAACAAACTCAAATCATTGCATTGTGTCTAACAATACACGTGCTTCAACTTTTTGCTTCGTACTTACCCCATCCTAAATAACAAGTTCAACTTAACTAAAGTACTAAAATGTGAACCCCAATGAGTATTGCCAGCAGGGGCGGAGCTACCTCAAGGGCTGAGGTGGGCTCCAGCCCAGTACAAATCAAAAAATTTATTGTAAAAATTTTTTTTCAGCCCATTATAAAATATTAGTTCAGCCCGCTATTACTTCAACACATTGTTATTATTTTAACACATCAACAAGGCTTTGGCCTAACTCCCACTTTATAAGACTTTGGCCATTTATTATTTTAACAAATCAACAAGGCTTTGGCCTAACTCCCACTTTATAAGACTTTGGCCATTTATTATTTTAACACATCAACAAGGCTTTGGCCTAACTCCCACGTGAACAGAAATAAAATATATAAATCTGCTGCCCACGTGAACAGTGTATTGCGCAGGGAGAATTTTGGTTCCATATCAAGGAAGCAATTTTTAGTGAGACTCCAAAGGTGGTTTTGAAGGTAATTTTTRTCCTATTTCTAATTCCCCTTTGTCTTTTGTTAGAAATTAGGGTTAGAAATTTTGGGATTTCTTTAATTGGATTTGATTGTTATTTTTATTTGGTTGTTTTTTTTTTCTTTTTCTTTAATGTATAAATGAAATTCTAATTCACATTTCACATTATCAACAATTACAATTTTTTATTTGTTTTTTTATAAAAATCTTGAATTCCTAATCTTCTAAAGCAATATAATTACACCTTTTTTTTTAAATAAAACATCAAACTTTATGTTCATTAGTTTTATTTGATTTCATGTATGAATGATAACTCTTATTTATTGAATTTCATTTGCTAGTAGTTTCATGATTGCTTTATTATTATTATTATTATTATTATTATTATTATTATTATTATTATTATTATTATTTATTATTATTATTATTTGGTTTTTGTTGTTTTTTCACAATTAGAGTTTAATATTTCTAACACCATGAAAAAAAATGAAATGAGAAATATTTAAAAAGCAAGCTTGATGAAATCTTATAATTTAGTGAACCTAATTTTGTCGTTTCATTTATTCATTGAAGTATACATTTTTGCTAAATTATTAAGTTAATGAGTATTTTTTCAATAATTAGGTTGATTTTTCTAATGGAAGATCAAAGAGGCAAGAGGAATACTATAACTTCATTTTTTTTCCCCACAAGCTAAGCTTGGCTACATGTTGGTCATCTGGCTCATCATGGCCTGAGATCTCAGAATTAGATATAAAATGCTCCTCTGTGGTCGATGTA
>BMAC01000456.1:650218-750854 GCA_014905375.1 Phtheirospermum japonicum
GCCTTCTCCGTCTCTACTAATCGTCGACATAATTCAGAAACTGTAGAAATATTCTGAAACCTTTCATGGCAAATGATATCGAACTTATAATGCTCCAACTGACTTCTCAAATAATGTAGTTCTTGTCCACCAAAATCACTAGGATAGAAATTTCTCCGCAAGATTATAAATATCATCACCATTAAACAACTTAAAGTTATCTCGAGGTTCCAAAGCAGAGCTGAGCCTAAGAAGTTCTATAGACTCATCATTGAATCTGCTATCAAGCTCATCCAATTGAAAATCTATTGTAGCATTAAAAACATCAAAGCGGTAATGGTGTTCAACTGTAATAGAATCCTTTTGTTGGCAAGAACGTCCTCTAGTGGATCTATAAGAAGCATTCATATCTGGTGTCTCAATGCCATTTTCTTCACAAACTGACTGTACACACATTAGAAGAACATCAAACCCTTCGGCTCTCAAAGTATGAAGCAAAGTTTTTGTAGTTGAAACAAGATCCATAGCATTTAAAATGTCTAAAGACTTTCTCTTGCAAAGCTTGGCAAAGCAAATTTGTGATCGCCATAATCTTATGCATCAAATATAAGATAAATATGAAATCAAATGATCTCATCACAATCAAAGAACCTGTAGCTTCCCCACGTATAGAGTTAGAAGATGCTTCATCAACCATGAGTTCAAGCACGATAATAACAGAGTGATACATATCTATCATACTACAAATCGACTCAAAATGAGAACTCCAACGTGTTTTGCCAGCTCGCTGCAAAGTACCAATTTGATTAAGTCCAGTACCTGTTTCACGGATGCCAGTAGCTACCATATTTGCAATTTCAATAGCTTGGGGCAGATTGTAACTCATTGTGACGTTTTGGTGATGCCTTAATAAGATTACAAATAGAAGTCAACTTTGAAAAAAATAGCCAAATAGAACTCTCCTTTTCAGCAGCCCCTACCAACGCCAATTGAAGTCTATGTGCAAAACAAGTGTACATAATATGCTTGTGGAGAGTCCCTTAGAAAAAGGGCTTGCAAACCGTTCCATGAGCCACGCATATTGCTAGCTCCATCGTATCCTTGACCCCGAATATCTTTGATATGCAACTTGTATCGACCTAGCACATTAGATATTTCTTTCTTAAGTGTTAGTGCAGTGGTATCAGAAACGTGCACAATATCAAAGAAACGCTCTCTTAAAAAGCCTTCACGATCAACAAATCTCAACACGATAGCCATCTGCTCTTTGTCTGATATGTCTTTAGATTCATCAACCAAAAGACAAAATTTTGCACTCCCAACCTCTGCACGGATTTGATTTCTCACTCTCTCGCAAAAATATGCAAAATATCTTTTTGAATGTCTGGTGAAGTATATTTCGCATTCCGAGGTGCATTTTCTAAAACAACATTGTTAATGTTAACATCCATTTTCCCATAAGCTTTATCATCTCACAACATTATCATTTAATTGACAGGTTGATTCGTCTTGTTTTAACTCTTCCCGTTTCCACTGCAACAACCGAGCGATCATTCTCAGCTATGAAACTTCTTAAAACTCCTCTCCGGAATAAGATGGAAGAAGAGCTCTTAGCAGATTCTATGATCGTCTACATTGAAAGAGAGTTTGCAAAAAAGATCGACACTGATTCAATAATTGATGAATTTTATTCCATGAAAAATCGCAGATCACAACTTCAGTAGTTTATTTCTTATTTGTGTTACCGACTAATATTAGTCATGAATATTAAATATTTTATAAGTGTTTTTTTATTTTAAATTATTTTTTATTATATTTCAATTATTTCTTTATATTATATATATATATATATATATATATATATATATATATATATATATATATATATCCATCAGCCCAGTATAAATATTTTTTCTGGCTACGCCCCTGAATTGCCAGCTCATTGCAAGTTCGTTTCTTGATTCAATCCACGACTACTCAGAATCTCTCCTTTTTTTTAGTGCTTCTGCCACTTTTTCATGTTGTTTGTATTTGAGAATATCTTGTCACTTAAAATATGCTCCAAAAACATTCATAACTTATGATATGATTTCAAAAGGATATTGAACTTGAAATAGATATTTTGCAACAGCTACTAAACCCAACTGTAAGTTGATGAGCAAAAATGAACATCAAAGGCGCACATGGATTTTCTTGTGAGATAAGGGTTTTCAAACCTTAAGTTCACCGTGTATATTGCTTGCCCTATCGTAGCCCTGACCATGCAATCTTGATATACTTAAACCATGACGAGAGAATAACCGATCAATTACATCCTTAAGTGAAGTCGCGGTTGTACTAGAAACATGCTCAATACAAAGAAAACTATCTACGGTCTTTCCCTTTTTTGTTCAAATATCTATAAAAAATGACATTTCATATTTTTGATACATCACGAGACTCGTCAACCAAAATAGTAAAATATTTCTCTCCAATATCTTTTATGATGCCGCGAGTAGTTTCAATAGTTGCTCAACACAAATATCTTTCTAAATCTCAGATGACGTCAATTGACAGTTTTGAGGAACATTTTGAAATATAATCTTTTGTATAAGTTCGTTATGATCAGCAAGCCAGTGAAAAAGCTCCAAATAAATAATTAGTTCTATCTTTATTTAATTTTCCACTAAATAAAGCATAAACACTTCCCATAAGCTTTCATTTCGATTTTGCTTTATTATGAAAATGTTATGTTTGCCAACATGATGATCTAACTTCTCTTTTTTTTTTTTTTCAATTTATAACCCTCCACCAACAAATGCATCACCCCCACCTTGATTACTAAGAGTTCTAAAAACATAATAATAAAGACAATATGCACTATCTGTTGATATGCTATTGATGGCGATTAGACTACTTTGAGCAGCGTTAGGAAGACATACAGTGAATAATAATTTCACTAGGCCGTTTAATAAATTGTTTTGTTTAATTATTTATTTAATTTTTCTAGTTTTATATTTTTGGTAAGAGTTTTATTAGGTCAGGACTCGAAATATTTAAAGCCGCATAGGGTTTTTTTCTTACGGACGTTTTTTCGACTTTTGATATAAACTTTTGGAGTTTCTTCTTGATAGAGACAATTCCYTTTTTGTGAGTTCTTGAATTGTYTTTGAGTGTTCTTATTCACGTTGTASTTTCCGCCTGCGTCAGTTGGTATTCAGAGACCAGTCTACGCTCACCGAATCATGCCGCCGAGACAGGACCCACAACGTCAGAATGATAACGCCCAGATCCGCCAACAGGTTGACATGTTGGCCCAACAAATGACTGCTCTCCAGACGCAGATGGATACCATCGCTGCTCAGATGACCAGAGGACGCGAAGTAGGTCGTGCAACCCGTGGGGTTCGCGATCGTGGTGGCCGTGGTGGAGGTGTGCACATCTCTCCCAATGTGTCTTCGGATGACGAGGACACGGCTTCTATCGTTAATCCGTTTGCACCGCTCGCTCCACCGGATGATACCCCTGCGAATGAAGCACGTCGTTGGGAACAAGGTTTCAAACTTGATCTCCCAGAATTCACTGGAGGATTGGAACCTGATACTTTTCTCGATTGGTTTGGGATCGTTGAGGAAATCCTGGAATTTAAGGAGGTACCTCTAGATCGCCGTGTTGCCCTTGTTGCAACACGTTTTCGAGGTCGTGCGAGTGCGTGGTGGAAGCAGCTCAAGATCACACGTAGTCGCCAAGGAAAATCTCGCATCACGTCATGGGACTAATTCACCAAGTATCTCCGTCGTGAATTTCTCCCATTTAATTATGCACGAGTGCTTTATCAAAAACTTCAGAATCTGCAACAGGGCTCGCGTACAGTTGATGAATATTTTGAAGAATTTTATCAATTAGTGGCACGTATTGATTTGCGTGAAACTGATGATCAACTTGTCTCGCGTTATATTGGTGGTCTTCGCATTACTTTTCAGGATACATTGAACATGTTTTCTCCAGTGTCCATCTCCGAAGCCCATCAACGGGCTTTAATGTTGGAACGACAAGCGTGCCCCAGGACCCTTTGCATCGGCAGCAGGTCGTTTTGGCGTGACGGACTCCCGTCCCACTCCTGGGCAACCAACAATCACACGATCACCAGCCGGCATCCCAGCACAAGTGAGTGGATCACGTGCCCCATCCACGCATCCAGGAGCATGTTTTACTTGTGGTGAGTTTGGCCATCGTCAATCTGCATGCCCGCGAGCAGGGGGCAATCGCACGTTATTTGCCGAAGAAACCGATGGTGGTACATATTCAGGCCCACCCATCTACGATGAGGAACCACTAATAGACCCGCCTGAGGAGTTTTTATTGGGTGACGTTGGTCATACTTTAGTCCTTCGGCGTACTTGTTTAACCCCTCATATTGACGACCGACCCACTCAACGTAATACAATATTTGAGTCTACTTGTACGGTTAATGGCAAAYTGTGTCATTTTATTATCGACTCAGGGTCGTCTGYGAATGTRGTCTCTATGGATGRTGTARAAAAACTTTCTCTYCAGCCTGAGGTTCACCCTAGTCCCTATTCGTTGMCTTGGCTTAATCYCACCACRAATGTTATTGTGAATAGTCGGGTTCTTATTACTTTCTCTATTCGCTCCAAGTACACTGATAGCGTGTGGTGTGATGTCGTTCCTATGGATGCGTGCCACATTTTATTGGGTCGACCATGGCAATTTGATCGAGGTGTTTGTCACAATGGCCGCTTAAACACTTACAGCTTTATTCTTGAGGGTGTCAAATTCGTCCTCCTTCCCGGCATTCCACGTGCACCTCCGACCTCCCCGGCCTCAAATGACAAGGAAGTGTTGTTGTTATCTCATCGCGAATTTCTTTACGAATTATCGTCTGAGTCGCATCTTCTTTTATTGGTTCCCCGGGAGCTTTTATCTCAATCTTCATCACCATCCGCTCTGCTTGATTCTTTGTTYGACGAATTTCWGGATGTCTTTKRAAASYAGTTACCGAATGGCTTACCCCCTCTTCGCGATATTCAACACCATATTGATTTGGTGCCAGGTGCCTCTTTGCCAAATCGCCCTCATTATCGTATGAGCCCAAAGGAACATNGGCCCAACAAATGACTGCTCTCCAGACGCAGATGGATACCATCGCTGCTCAGATGACCAGAGGACGCGAAGTAGGTCGTGCAACCCGTGGGGTTCGCGATCGTGGTGGCCGTGGTGGAGGTGTGCACATCTCTCCCAATGTGTCTTCGGATGACGAGGACACGGCTTCTATCGTTAATCCGTTTGCACCGCTCGCTCCACCGGATGATACCCCTGCGAATGAAGCACGTCGTTGGGAACAAGGTTTCAAACTTGATCTCCCAGAATTCACTGGAGGATTGGAACCTGATACTTTTCTCGATTGGTTTGGGATCGTTGAGGAAATCCTGGAATTTAAGGAGGTACCTCTAGATCGCCGTGTTGCCCTTGTTGCAACACGTTTTCGAGGTCGTGCGAGTGCGTGGTGGAAGCAGCTCAAGATCACACGTAGTCGCCAAGGAAAATCTCGCATCACGTCATGGGACTAATTCACCAAGTATCTCCGTCGTGAATTTCTCCCATTTAATTATGCACGAGTGCTTTATCAAAAACTTCAGAATCTGCAACAGGGCTCGCGTACAGTTGATGAATATTTTGAAGAATTTTATCAATTAGTGGCACGTATTGATTTGCGTGAAACTGATGATCAACTTGTCTCGCGTTATATTGGTGGTCTTCGCATTACTTTTCAGGATACATTGAACATGTTTTCTCCAGTGTCCATCTCCGAAGCCCATCAACGGGCTTTAATGTTGGAACGACAAGCGTGCCCCAGGACCCTTTGCATCGGCAGCAGGTCGTTTTGGCGTGACGGACTCCCGTCCCACTCCTGGGCAACCAACAATCACACGATCACCAGCCGGCATCCCAGCACAAGTGAGTGGATCACGTGCCCCATCCACGCATCCAGGAGCATGTTTTACTTGTGGTGAGTTTGGCCATCGTCAATCTGCATGCCCGCGAGCAGGGGGCAATCGCACGTTATTTGCCGAAGAAACCGATGGTGGTACATATTCAGGCCCACCCATCTACGATGAGGAACCACTAATAGACCCGCCTGAGGAGTTTTTATTGGGTGACGTTGGTCATACTTTAGTCCTTCGGCGTACTTGTTTAACCCCTCATATTGACGACCGACCCACTCAACGTAATACAATATTTGAGTCTACTTGTACGGTTAATGGCAAAYTGTGTCATTTTATTATCGACTCAGGGTCGTCTGYGAATGTRGTCTCTATGGATGRTGTARAAAAACTTTCTCTYCAGCCTGAGGTTCACCCTAGTCCCTATTCGTTGMCTTGGCTTAATCYCACCACRAATGTTATTGTGAATAGTCGGGTTCTTATTACTTTCTCTATTCGCTCCAAGTACACTGATAGCGTGTGGTGTGATGTCGTTCCTATGGATGCGTGCCACATTTTATTGGGTCGACCATGGCAATTTGATCGAGGTGTTTGTCACAATGGCCGCTTAAACACTTACAGCTTTATTCTTGAGGGTGTCAAATTCGTCCTCCTTCCCGGCATTCCACGTGCACCTCCGACCTCCCCGGCCTCAAATGACAAGGAAGTGTTGTTGTTATCTCATCGCGAATTTCTTTACGAATTATCGTCTGAGTCGCATCTTCTTTTATTGGTTCCCCGGGA
The DNA here is from genome assembly GCA_014905375.1 of Phtheirospermum japonicum. Taxonomy (NCBI): domain Eukaryota; kingdom Viridiplantae; phylum Streptophyta; class Magnoliopsida; order Lamiales; family Orobanchaceae; genus Phtheirospermum; species Phtheirospermum japonicum. Next base: position 656,926 of record BMAC01000456.1, read on the forward strand.
GCTTTTATCTCAATCTTCATCACCATCCGCTCTGCTTGATTCTTTGTTYGACGAATTTCWGGATGTCTTTKRAAASYAGTTACCGAATGGCTTACCCCCTCTTCGCGATATTCAACACCATATTGATTTGGTGCCAGGTGCCTCTTTGCCAAATCGCCCTCATTATCGTATGAGCCCAAAGGAACATMAAGAACTTCGTCACCAAGTGGAAGAATTATTAAGGCGTGGCTATGTGCGTGAAAGTTTAAGCCCATGTGCTGTTCCGGCTTTATTAATCCCTAAGAAAGAGGGTACTTGGCGTATGTGTGTTGATAGTCGAGCTATTAATAAAATCACAGTTCGGTATCYTTTTCCCATACCTCYTTTGGATGACTTGTTAGACCAGCTTAGTGGTGCTACTATTTTCAGCAAATTGGATCTACGGAGTGGGTATCATCAAATTCGTATCCGCCCAGGCGATGAATGYAAAACAGCTTTCAAGATCCGCGAAGGTCTTTTCGAGTGGCTTGTGATGCCATTTGGTTTATCTAATGCCCCAAGTACTTTTATGAGGGTGATGAATCAGAGTTTGTGTTCTCTTATTGGTGTGTGTGTCGTTGTTTATTTTGACGACATCTTGGTTTTCAGTAAATCTATATCAGATCACTTGGATCATCTACGTTCAGTTCTTCTTATATTGAGAGCAGAAAAGATTTTTGCAGGGCCTGATAAGTGTATATTCATGGTTGGTCACATTTTATTTTTAGGTTATTATATTTCGGCTGACGGCATCTCCATGGATCAAGATAAAATCTCTGCTATCCGAGACTGGCCATCACCAACTTCATTAGTAGCTGTGCGAAGCTTTCACGGCCTGGCCTCCTTTTACAGGCGTTTTGTGCAGAATTTCAGCACCATTATGGCACCAATTACTGATTGTATGCGTGGAAAAACCTTCACTTGGACTCCAGCCGCAGAAGCCACTTTTCAGGTAATTAAAGATAAATTAACCACAGCCCCTGTCCTTGTCTTACCTGATTTTTCCCTTCCATTTGAGCTATTTTGCGATGCATCAAAAATTGGAATTGGGGCAGTCCTTAGCCAACTCAGTCGTCCCGTCGCTTTCTTCAGTGAGAAACTTACAACTGCGCGGGCACGTTATAGCACGTATGATATTGAATTCTATGTTGTGGTTCGTGTCGTGCGCCATTGGCGTCACTATCTTTTTCATCAAGAATTTGTTTTATATACGGATCATGAGGCACTTAAGCACCTAGCTTCACAGGATTACTTGTCCACCCGCCATGCCAATTGGGTGTCATTTTTGCAACAGTTTACATTCGTTATTAAACACCAAGCGGGTGTTGCCAATCGCGTGGCTGACGCCTTGAGTGGGCGTTCTTGTCTTTTAATGGATATGCGACTTGATGTTTTGGGCTTTGACACATTCAAGGACCTTTATGCTAATGATCCTTTTTTTGGTGATATTTTGACACGACTACAGGTCAAGGTGTCTTCTGATTTTACTTTACATGATGGCTTCCTTTTTAAGGGCGTGCTCTTATGTGTGCCGGGTTGTAGCCTACGTCTTAAACTCATCGCGGAGCTGCACAATATTGGTCACGCAGGGCGTGATCGTTCTGTGGATTTGGTCCGTCGTCGTTTCTTTTGGCCAACGCTGCGTCGCGATGTCTCTCGCTTTGTCGCACGTTGTCGTATATGTAATGTTTCTAAGGGAACAGCCACTAATGCGGGTTTGTATCGCCCACTACCTGTTCCATCACAACCATGGAGCGCTGTGAGTATGGATTTCGTGCTTGGTTTACCTCGTACCCAGCGCGGGCATGACTCGATTTTTGTTGTGGTGGATCGTTTTTCCAAAATGGCTCACTTTATTCCGTGTAAACGCACCTCAGATGCTGTCCATGTGGCCCATTTATTTTTTCGCGAGGTTTTTCGTTTACATGGTCTTCCTTCATCCATTGTGTCGGATCGTTTTACCCGCTTCTTGAGCCATTTTTGGCGGTCATTATGGCGCATGGCGCAGACAGAACTCCATTTTAGTAGCGCGTATCATCCTCAAACCGATGGCCAAACGGAGGTGGTCAATCGTTCCTTGGGAAATCTTTTACGTTGCTTAGTTGGTGAACATATTAAGTTCTGGGATGTCAAGCTTCCCCAGGCGGAATTTGACCATAATTTGGCGCTAAATCGCAGCACTGGATTTTGTCCATTTGAGGTGGTTTATGCTGTTGTTCCACGCGGTCCAGCTGATTTATTGGTGCTGCCCTCTGCCACGCGTAATGAGAAATCAGCTGCTGATTTTATTTCGGCTTTAAATGGTGTTCATACGACTACTCGCGATCACCTTCTCATTTCCAATGCCAAGTACCAGGCCACTGCTAATGTTCATCGCCGGGGATGTCCAATTTGATGTTGGCGTTTTTGTTTGGGCTATCCTAACTCGTGATCGTTACACCGCACATGAATACAATAAGCTCGCATCGCGAAAACTGGGCCCTTTGGAAATTGTTGAGAAAATTAACCCCAATGCCTATCGCCTCCGACTTCCCAGTCATATTCGTACATCAGACGTCTTCAAATTGGGGAGAATGATGGCGATTAGACTACTTTGAGCGTTAGGAAGACATACAGTGAATAATAATTTCACTAGGCCGTTTAATAAATTATTTTGTTTAATTATTTATTTAATTTTTCTAGTTTTATATTTTCGGTAAGAGTTTTATTAGGTCAGGACTCGAAATATTTAAAGCCGCATAGGGTTTTTTTCTTACGGACGTTTTTTCGACTTTTGATATAAACTTTTGGAGTTTCTTCTTGATAGAGACAATTCCATTTTTGTGAGTTCTTGAATTGTGTTTGAGTGTTCTTATTCACGTTGTAGTTTCCGCCTGCGTCAGCTATACTCTAACTAATCTCGATGCGTTTTAAACCAATCAGTGACGAACATTCTTTCGCCTTTTTCGGGTTCTGGATATTCATGAAGAAGATGTTTGACCGCGCTCACGACGCGATAACTATAATATTTACTAACTAGTAGTAGGTTGATCCCATGAACATGGTGAATTAAATTGTAATAAATTTATATTAATTGAAATAATAAAAATTACTGACGAAAGAAGGTAATTTTTGGTAATTCATAATATTTCTAATTGAGAATAATATAAATAAACTTAAGTACAAGATAATATGGAGAAAAACAATTATAAGAAAGCTTCAAGTTTACGGTTCTGTCTACACCCTCCCTCGACTAAATCTAATTACTTGTGACAGTTAATTCTGCTATTCTTTAGAATTACTAGCCCTGAATAACAATATTCTCTATTATTCGAATTTCTCTATACCGAATAATTAATCGAAATAAGTTCTTCAATTGAATCTAACTATTGGACAACCTAGAATAAGTCCTCTAGATTTAATGCAATAGCAGTTTTAGAATTAGAAAAATAAGCTAGTTTAAGTAATAAACTCACAAGTTTGGTTTATTTAACTTAGCTCATATTATCCCTAATAGTTAAAATATTAGTTGCTACGAGTGAATCGAACACGACAATAATTACGGAGTGAAGGTTTGATTCTAACGATAAACATGTAAAATCTAATTTAAGTGATCAAACTATAATATGTAAAAACACATTATGATTAAATAACCAAAATAACACTATAAACTCCATATAAATAATAAAAAATTATCATGATAATTAATTAAAATATAATCGAGTTATTAAGATTTAACATTCCAAAATCGAAATAAATAAATTAACTATGCATATCATTCATAGAATTATAAAATAATAATAAAGAACAGAGCATTGTTTATTATCAACGAAGAAAGCAAAAAATACTGGTAATGTTGCTCTAATCGTGTCTGCTTTTCTTTTCCTCCTCCAAAATCACATCTTCCACTTGCTTTCCTTCTATTTTCTTTAGGGAAAATGACACGGATGCCTATTTTAGAAATTCAAGTTCTATTTTTATCACCATGATTAATTAATAACATATATACCTAACAATATCTTTAAATATGTGAAAGACTAACGAAAAATTAGACTAAAATAAATTTCCTAAATTAAACGTAATTATGACTGAAATATACTTAAAATATTTATGTTTCCAAATAATCATGAAATAGTTGTTATTTCTTATTTTGTATTGATATTTATGTTTCAATCCACAATGTTGATAAAAAAATATTGATAGTAAAAAATTATTTATTATTTATTTCTCATTTTATATATTTTTTCTCTTTTGATTTAAAACCTGAATGAACAAATATCCTACTATAATATTTATTTTATTGTAATTATTATCCTTAAATATCATCCCTACTTACACTATTATAATATCTTACTCATCTTAATCATCGAGAATTAGTTATTACCGGAATTATTTTGGATGCATATTATTATTATTATTATTATTATTATTATTATTATTATTATTATTAGCGATATCTTATATTCGCAAACTATATATATATATATAGGATTGGGTTCAAATGAGAACCCCGTCATTATATGTGAACCTAGGGACTCATCTTGACCATTAGATCTAATATTTTATCTCACGCTTGCCCTTTTGAATTTATTATATATATATATATATATATAATATATATATACTATATATATATATATATATATATATAATATATATATTAATTAATTTGATATATATTTCATTCAAAACGAATAAGATTTGAAAAAGTTATGGTTTGTTGAAGATATGAGTTTCATTTCAAATTTTTGAATTTGCAGTTTATAGACGAAATTTGCGATGCTTTTTGTATACAATCGTAGTGTTTTTTTTCTTATTGTATTGTGCTTTATAAAGAACAATGTAGTGCTCTTTGTAAACGTTGATATATGTCCAAAATACTATTTTTAATTAATTAATGCATTTTTTTACATTATTACCATGCTGACGTGTCATGATCTCAACCATCAAGATTATCCAATCTAATGGTCAAGATAAGTCCCTAGGTTCACATATAATGACAGGTTCTCATTTGAACCCAACCCTATATATATATATACATGGTGAACCCGGCAACTACGTGGCGAAAACATTAAACAAATCAGGTGAAGTTTGCGTAAACACTCGATAAAATTATGATAAACAACCTCAATAAGCACTAGATAAATCTGCGATAAACAACTTGGAGTAAATAGTAGATAAACTAACGATAAAGAACTTGATCATCATGTGGTAAACGCAATATTAACACGAAGTAAACAGAAAAATAGAGCATAATAAACATTTGGTCCAAAAAATATAAAATAAACTAAATAATATAGATAAATATAAAATAAACTAAATAATATAGATATCTAGATGATAAACAACAAAGAACACCATTATAAACATACTAACAAATACTGTTTAATATTTTATATTTCTTGGTACTAAAAAAATACTTGTTAATTTTATATTCATAGAACATCTATAGTGAATTTTAGAGAAGCATCATGCACAAATATTTAAAATTTTAAAAGAGAATATTTACAATACAAGATACTGAAAACTAGGCATCAAATCCTATCTTCCCCGTGGATCAAATACTGTAGTCCAGTACAAATACAATTTTTCCACCCAACAAAAAGCTTAAAACAGCCAGAAATTGAAATAACACTGACGTTTATTTACATCTTAATAAATACAATCAACAGTCACACACTCCATATTTTTCACAACTTACATACCAAACTAAAATAACATTCACGCCAAAAAATAATAATCCTCAAAATTAAAATATATGCACAACTGCTTAAACATTGGATTTAACAACAAGAATTGAATCATTATCTTTTTATTTTTGTTTTGGGTAATCTACATTTATTTTAAACAACTATAACAGCTGATTTTTAGGAAAACCACACCAAATACATACAGGCAAACAAAAAAAAAATTCCTTCTGTTTTCTAAGTTTTTCCAAACCAATTTGCCAACCAACGGATTCAACAAATAGAATGAAATTTTCCAAACAAATTTCCGGCCACAAAAACAACCGCTAGAAAATGACTGAGCCGTTAAACCTACAAGCCAACTTTTCAAAAAGCCCGACTGCTATCAAACCCAGCCATCTCTATCGCCATAATCAGCCGCAAGAACCACCACCACCAAAGCCATCGCAAGAAATTCCTGAAACCAAATCATCACCGCTACCATATCCCAGTCGCTGGAAAAAGCCATCAAAACCCCACGATGATTTTCAAAAAAAAAAAAGAAAAAAACAAATATAACTAAGTCAATCAAGCACCAGATCCGGCAGAGAAAATGCGAGAATCTTTAAATTATTGATAACTCCACGTACAATAATTCAAAAAAATAAGAAACAACTAATTTTTATTTTAACCAAATAAGAAATACATACAACTAGGTCACGCACCGGAGCCGGCAGAGAAACGACGAGAGAAGGTGAGACTGAGGAAAACTGACCGCCTGTGGCTCTACCTCGTCATGCGCCGCCCTACTCTCTCCGCCACATGAAGCCATTTTTTTCTGCCGTGCTCTCGCCGCTGCCGACGAGTACGTAGGTGTGTGCTATCGGTGTGCAAAAGTGACGGGAGAGGGATATGAAAGAAGCGAGAGATTTTGGAATCACATTTGGGGCATGAGCAGATTTTGGGCTTTTCTCATTCATTCAAGGGAGTGAGATTTCAGGCAGGACGTGAAGGTGAGATTTGGGGATTTTGACACTGTTGTGAAATTAATGTATTTGAGGATTTAATTCATATTGAATTGGTTTTGTGGAGTTTGTTGATTTATGTCTGTTGTTTGGGAGTGTTATTTCAGAGAGGCAAATGAAGTTGGGGGTGTAGAGAGAGAGAGATAGGTGATGTGGGAAGACATGATGTTTTCAATAGATTAGAAACTAGGTGAAACTGCAAATCGGTTGGTTTAATTAGTGGGTAGCGGTGATTGGGGGTGCGTTATTGGAATTAATCAATTTACCTTAAAATAAAATTTATATATTCTAAAAATAGATAACCTCAATTCTCACTAAGATATTGTAATACTGGAATTATTTCTAACTAAAAACTGAAAGGAAAAAATATGGCTAAAAAAGTAAGAATAATTAACCATAGAAAAAGTGGAAAATACAAAAAAATAATATTGTATTTTCTGTCATTTTCTCTTTTTTTTTTTTTTATCTCACGCTTGCCCTTTTGAATTTATATATATATATATATATATATATATATATATATACTATATATATATATATACTATAGTATATATATATATATATATATATAATATATATATATATATATGATTAGGTTCAAATGAAACCCACGTCAATATATGCGAACCTAGGGACCAATCTAGGCTTAGATCTAATAATTTGTGCGGATCATATTTTTTCTATTTTTTAAATTTATTAAATTATAAATATAGAAGGAGAAGAGCCTTTATGTAATCTTACAAATCTCTTAATTACATTAAATACCTTCCTTAAATCATAACCCTAAACTCAGCCCCTTTTCTTCTATCTCCCGTCTGCACCCTTTATTATTGGGTTTTCCTTTCTGCACACCGGCGCCGCCGCTCGACCAAAGCATCCGCCCAATCCTGCGGCCCAGAACCCTTACCAATTTACTCCCAAAATCCACCATCTCCGACTCCTTCCCGTACCTCTAGCGCGGGACATACACCCCTTCGCTACCGTCGCCGCCGCCGCCCTGATATCGACCTCCACCATCCGCCGCCTGATATCGACATAAAAAAATCCAAAATTCGGCGGAGGCGAGAGGAAATGGCCGCGATGAAGCGACACACCCGCGGCGTTTTGGCAGCGGCGGTAGACTCCTCCTTCGGTCGCCGGCGAAAAGCGCTCGGCGACGGCAATTGGACGGCGGATGTGACTTCGGGCTTATAGCAGCGGCGTTTCAAAATGTTGGGCCGCTGGGTTTTCGGGTCGTGGCGGTTTGGGGGTTTGGATTTTTGGGTTTGCGGATTGTGTACGGCTGTTGGTGATTGGGGTGGCGATGGGTCAGTCAGGCGTGAAGTGGTTGTGTCTATGGTGGCGGATTGAATGGGTGGCGCGGCCCATGGTTGGAGGTTGTCGTGGCTGGGCTTTACCAATTGAGGCCGGGCCGAATGACCATGGCTGGACCGGACGGCGGCGGTGTTGAAACCGTCGGGCCGCTGGGGTGGAGATCAGCTGTGATGGTGGTTCGGCGTTGGTTTTATGATGGCGCTGCCGTTGTTCGCCTGGTGATAGGCAGGCTGGCGCCGTTGGGTTTTTGATGGTTGTTGATTGGTGATGGCGACGGTGCTGGGCGGTGGTGGCTTTGCGCAGGTGCCGGCTTTGCGCAGGCAGCGGCTGACCCTCCGCGGATGGCTGGACTGGTCCTCGCCAATCGAAAAAAGCACTGATAATGTAGTAAAAAAGCGCTGTAATAATATTAAGAAAAGCATTGCTTACGTTATTATAAAAGAACTAAAATATAGTAAAAATDCAAAATTCTTACTCGTAATTTAACAGTATTTTTTTATACAGTAATGTAGTGCTAAAATTAATCACATGCGATACTTTTTAATATTCAGATTTTTAAATTTAATTACATTTATTTATAAAACGAAATTTGTGATACTTTTTGTATACAGTCGTAGTACTTTTTCTTTACCCATGTGCTTTCTAAAGAGCAATGCAGTGCTCTTTTCGAATTGCTAATATATGTCCAAAATACCCTTTTAATTAAATTAATTCAGTATTTTCCATAATTACCCTGCTGACATGTCATGTTCTCAACCATTAAGATTATACAATCTAATGGTCAGGATTGGTCCCTAGGTTCACATATATTGACAGGGTTTCATTTGAACCCAACCATATATATATATATATATATATAAAGGCTAGCGTTTCTAAAAATATTTTTCAAAATTTTCACTCCAAAACGACATGCTAAAAATAGTAGTCAGTTTTAATTAATTAAAAAAATATATAAAAGTTATGTATTTATGTCTATATTTAAGTTATTAATAACATACTTATTAAATCTTATATATATATATTTTTGGATCATATTTAAATCTTAGATATGACCTTATATATAGTATATGAATTAACATATATAATTATTCAACTAATACCTGTCATTAAGATAATCATTACCAAATGTATACATATCTAATTAATTATAGAATTGATACTATTAAGACAATCATTACCAAATGTATACATACCTAATTAATTATAGAATTGATACTGTAAATTAAAGTTAATATCTATTATTATTATCTATCGCATTAATTTACTTATGACTTGCATATAAATATTTTTAATACATTTATATTCTTATATACAATAAGTAAAATCTTAAGTCAAATTATGACAAAATGAAATTACAATTAATAAACCTTACAAATATTTATAACTATATACTAAACGAGCAGTGTAAAAAAAATTATTTCCAATATTATTATCATTATTGAATGCATGGTTACCATTTTATATATATAGCAAAATTTCTTTCAATTATATTATATACTACTAGCAAACATTTTCTCCACATTGCTAAGAAATAGCTATAAAACTATGTTCTAATTTATATTTACGCATGAATAATGTAATTAACGTTAAACGCATGACCAAATTTTTTTTATAAAAGTTTTGACATATCCAAATTGATTCATATTAGTTTCTAATTGATATAGATTAGGTCCTAAAATTAGTTTTTAAATCATATATTGCATATGACAATATAATTAGATAATTTCAAAATAGAAGATCAGTACGTAAAACTTTATATAATATTTAATTTAAAATGCTGTAATATCCCAAAATTTCAATATAACTAAAATAAATAATTATTATTAAGAGCTTTCATAAATAATTATTTAATTTCTATTAAGTGACTTAATATATGATTTAGCCTTCATAAATAATTATTTGGTTAAGTGTATGTGTGTTTAATCATATTTTAAATAAAAACTAATAATTGAAATTATTCTTGTATACAATATATTCATCCTAAAAATTAAAATGGTAAACTACGAATTATACCCTCCATCAGATATTATTTATTTAAAATAAAATAACCTTCATAAATAATTAATTATTTTGAATATGGTAAATCCAATTAGATTAATCATATTTGTTATCTAAATTGTGAAACTTGAGCAATTTAAAATAGATAAATATTCCTCTAAAAATATAATAATCTCTATTAATTATAATTGAATTAAATTAAAAGATTTCCTACATAATCCCTGGTCAACTATAATTTAAAGCTCCGCACCCAAAAAACAAAGTAAATAAATATTACCGTAATCAATTTGTTTCTAATGTTCAACTATTTTTTTATGAAAAATAAAAGTGACCAAAAGTTATGTATTGCCGCAAATAACCATTAAAATTTAAATCTTTATATATATAACAATGAAAATTTTAGTACTTTGTATGCACGCTTTTTTTATAGGTGTGTCATTCTATTAATAGAGATATTATCTAATGAGCAAATAAATTGGTCTTTTGATTAATATTTATTTAATTGATAATCACAATATATGATGAAAAATAATAAATAGGTATGATTTTATTTTTTATAAAATTGATCATGTTGTTTATATTTCTACATCATTAATTGATTGTTCATTTGATACGGACTTGACGATGTGGATATTGTCTCCTTACATTTAGTAATGTTAGCGGATCACCTACATGAACTTACCTCAACAATCTCGAAAAGGAGAATATTCGGTTAAAACCATAAAATAACTTACCGGTATGCAAATGTAATTTTATGTGATTATTTTTAAGATTAATTGTTATGGGGTTTAAATAATATTTAACAAAGTATAATCTTTTAGTTAAACCATAAAATAACTTTAGCATTACGTAGATGTAATTTTATGTGATTATCCTTGGAAATAGTTATTATGGGTTTTAAATCATTTTTATTAGTTTTGACATTGAATGTATTTTAGGTTGTTATTTTTTTTCTCCCTGCTACTTTAATATGAGAATAGCTTGAATGAGTTTAACAGCAATTCATTTTAATATATGTTGAGTATTGATGTTATTTTCATTTGAGCATAATTGATTTTTTTTCTCCTTAGTGTTTTAATTCTAATAGTTCATGTTCCACATATGGATATTACTTAGTTTTGTAAGCTTTGATTATTAGAAACATAGGCTAATGCTAGAAAATGACTTCTATTTATAATTTAAAATGATTAAACTAGTCAAGTATAATGTATGAGAGGGTGAATGATTCAGAAGAACTAATTGAAAATTATTTTTATATTTAATATGATTCTTAATAATAATATTTTGATAAATAAAAAAGAATCAAAAAAATATGTAATTACCGATCAATTAGTATTTTTAGTGATTCTAATAAGGAAATCAACTACGTGGTATCTTTAAAAAATAACGAGATTTCATTAATTACGTATGCAATTAAATAATTTAATTAATCTATATAGTATAACAAAATATCGATCTTCTCATACATAATATTAATATTACACGATACATGGAAATAAAAATATTTTGATGATAATTAAAACAAACTGAATTACATTTTAAATATGTAAAATGACATTATAAGGTTTTATTTTAATGTTATTATATTTTTTTATTATTTTTTATTTTCAAAATACCAGGGGATGGAATTCCCCTCGATAAAATATCAAGGGCACTGAGTTCCCTCAATATCATTGAGGGGAATTATTTTCCTTCAGTACTTCACCGAGGGAATCATCTCCTCTTGGTATTTTGAAATTAAAAAAAGAAGAAAACAAATATAATTATCAATCAATTGGTAATTTTTATGATTCTAAAATAAAGAAAGCAACCACGTGATATCTTTAAAAAAAATAATGAAACATCATTAATTACGTATGTAATTGAATAACTCGATCGATCTGTATAGTATAACAAAAGACCAATCGTATCATACTATTAATATTACACGATACATGCCAATAAATATAAGTTCGATGACAATTATATATTAAAATCATCTGAATTACATTTTAAATGTATAGTATGAAATCATAGTGTTTATTTTGATTTTATAAAAAAATTATATTTTTTAATTTTCAAAAATAGCGAGGGGACAGAATTCTCCTCGGTAATGCCGAGTGCGTCTTTTTACCCTAAATAATACTTATTTGTTCTTTTTTATTTTTCATAATTTGTTGAGGCATCAAATACCCTCGGTATTACTGAGGGCGTAATACCGAGGGCATTTGATTCCCTTATATACTTTCGAGGGTTTTATATTCCCCTCCGTATTATCGATGGGTTTTTTCGCTCGGTATATTTTCCCTCGAAAATCCTTCGACATTACTTTCGATAACAGTGACGGTAAATGTTGGCGCCGATTTACTGAAGGTTTTACCGAGAGTAACGTTAATGAAGGTTTAATCCATCAGTAAAAATCTCTCGATATTACTGAGGGTAAATATACTTGGTAATCTATTATTATTATTATTATTATTATTATTATTATTATTATTATTATTATTATTATTATTATTAATTTTACTTCATATTTATTATATTTTTAATTTATAATAGCATAAACAATACAAATTGAGATTACTGATAGCCAAAACAATAAAGACATCAGATTTATAATTTATAATCTTGTATGCAAAATTACAAATAGACATATTATTTTACGAGTCACCAATCGAAAGTTGGTGGGAACGACAACTCTACGAATATAATAACAAATATATTATATACTAAAAAATGTCAAATAATACATACTTAGTGATTTAATTGATTAAATCAATTATAACACTAATATTCAATTTATATATTTATGCATCATTAGATTCGTGCTTTGCACGGTACAAAGTAATAAGTTGTAGTAATAAGAGCCGGCCAATACTACTGATCCCTCTTGGTACTTGGGCTTCCTTTGCAAACATGAGCAATATGGGCCCGATTTGGGCCGAAATAGGGCAGTACATCAAGTAATAATTCCACTAGGCTTGCATTATGTCCTGGACAATATTTTTCATCCACCAAGCATAAGTCATTGATGTGCTGAGGCCAATTTTTCTCGATTAGGCCGAATCTCTCCAAAATTTGGTTAGGGTGGGATGATCCAATGACGGTATGCTTATGCATTTTAAGTGCCACGGTCATCAAAATTGGCATGTGCAATCCAACGCTTCTTCCTTCCGCCGCAGAACGTTTAAAATACTACAAATTAAGCACAAATCATCACATGACAGTATATTCATTCAAATAAATGGATAAATAGGAAAACATATGAGTGCGATGCAATTAACGCATAAAAGTACAATATTAAACAAGTATTTGACACACATTATTTTACTTATCAAATTCCTCTAAACTTAAATTCTTGCTTGTCCTCAAACAACTTAGAATTAAAAAAACATAAAGGGAAATGCAAAAGTAAATTCTTTTACACAATTTTCATAGACAAGTAAATCACTTACATTGTTTAAACAAATTCATTCGAACTCTAAACGATATTATATTTCTAAAAATCGCAAGCATTCATGTTTCGACCAAAGTGACCCCAACGGTTTGGTAATCCCATCTAAGCTACGTCAAATCAATATTCTATGGTGCCCAAGTGTTACTTGAAGATGCGGCTCTATCCATCGTTGGCCGTGATTAAATATCTCGCTCTCCCTTTTATTATTATTTTTTTATGAGGCATGCAACTTCGCACTACCGTGCTTGTCTCGATATTTATTATTAGGTCAATAGAAAGCGAACATGAGGATCTTAAAAGTTAGGCATTCAATATGTCAAGCTTCTCCACTAGATTATGGAAATTAAGGACAGTATGCTCGTGAGTATGCATACTTATATTGAAACGTTTGCCCTCTAAACTCGCTGCCACTGGGATGTGAATGTACAGTGTCGTTTGCACTTGATATACCACGGGTAGGCAATTTCTTCAACACTCTCTTTTTTTTTTTTTTTAATTTTTGACTAACTGCAAATTCGGTATCCTCCAGTCACGCTTTGAATTTTCAACAGACAAGATATTCTCACACGACCGCCAACGTCAAATCCCCGCCCCACACAAACTTGCATTGATTACGACAATCACAAGTACACCTCAACAACACATACAGTCTACAACCGATGTCCTACAAATGAATTACGAAAGTACTAACAATCATATCATTCTAAATCATACAGGGCCTAAAAAATTTAACCAAAACATAATGTCCACAAGAAATGCAAGTAAGTACCATAAATATCATAAACCAACTCTCCATTTCATTATCGCAAATCACTACAAAAAAAACTGCCGTTTGCTGACTAATTTTGCTGACGGGCAGAAAAACCATCAGCGAGTAGCCTGTCAGCTACCCGTCGGCATATTTATTGAGCGACGGGTTTGTTGATGGGCCGCTGACGGGTACCTGCCCATTGGAAAAAAAAAATGCTGACGGGTACCAGCCTGTTAGCAATATTAAAAAAAATAAGAAAAATAATGTTGATGGCCATTTAGGCCGTCAACAACTAACCTAATTAAAACCCTCAACAGATTCGTTCTGCATTTTTCTGAAGGAAAACAAAACAAAATAAAGGAGCAGCGACGGTGGAGCGGAGCGACGGAGCAGACAAGCGGAGGAAGAGCAAGAGAGGAAGAAGACATCACCGGACCGTCATCACCACCACCCTGACGGAAGAGCAGTGGAGGAAGAGCCGAGAGGAAGAAGATTCGGGAGCAACCACCACCACTGAGGCGCCACCACTACCATCGTCGGCCAACCGCCGCCACCACCTCCCCGACGCCACTACCACCGCAAGATTTTATTTTATTTTTTGTTAGAACGAAAGAAAAACCAATCTCTCACTCGCAAACTTCACACCACATATAAAATCAAATATAGTTATACATGCATGCTGCACAACACTTTTGTTGTGCAATTTGCCTCCATCCCTGTATATAATCATAACCTAGCATGTTAATTAGTAACACCTCCTAAATTAATTAAAGCGCAGACGACAAGATGATGGACGAATGGTTACCCAGCAAGGCAAGCAAGCAAACAGGCAGGCATATGTAATATTGGTGCATGATTGGTCATCAATCGATCGATAAGTTTTTTTAATTAATTATTTATATAACTAATTTTGAATTTATTTAGAAAATCTTAGTTATTATTGGGATTGATTAGCAAGTAGTTCGAGAAATTAGGATTGAATTTTAATTAATCTAATATAATTAAGGTATAATTTAGGGATTATTTTATAATTAGGGTATAATTTAGGTATTTGTATAATTAAAGTATAATTTAGGTATTATTGTACAAGTAGGGTTCAAATTAGGTATTTTTGTATAATTAAGTTATAATTGAGGTATTATTTTATATTATCGTTAATTTAGGGGTTTTATATAATTAATATTTAATTTAGATATTATTGTATAATTATGGTATAATTTAGGGGTTATATTATAATTAGGATTTAGTTTAGATAATGTCGTATAATTGGAGTTTAATTTAGGTATTTTTGCATAATTAAGGTTTAAATGAGGTATTATCATATAATTATCGTTAATTTAGGGGGTTTTGTAAAATTGGGGTTTAATTTAGTAATTATTATATACTTAGGGTATAATTTAGGGGTTTTGTATAATTAAGTCTTAATTTAGGTATTTTGTATAATTAGAGTTTAATTTAGGGGGTTTTGTGTAATTAAGGTTTAATTGAGGTATTATTGTATAATTATCTTTAATTTGGGGGGTTTTGTATAATTAGAAATAGTTTGGGATTTATTTAACAAATAATTTAGAATCTGGGCTTCAATTATAAATTTATATATTTGAAAATTAGGGTTAGTTTAGGATTGAATTGTAAATATTTCATATTTGACAAATTTTAGAATGTTTGTGTTGGTAGTTTTGAATTGTCGTGGTGATCGGCAAGTTGTGTTTAATTAATATTTATTTTTTGATATACATGTTGTGATTGGTTGGTATTGTGATTGGTTGGTGTTGACGTCGTGTACGGCGCCAGCCGGGAGTTTTCGTCCCTCCAATAACGGATTTTAATTTTTTTTTCAAAATGTGATGGTGGTTTTACAAAGTATTAAAAGTGTGTGTGTGTGTGTGGGGGGGGGGCTGTGGTGATCAGCAAGTTAATAATTTGTTTCATTTATATTTTATATTATATGATTTGTGATTAATATATATGATCTTTTTGGTGCAAGTTACACATGAATTTGAATTTACAGATATGCCCTTTTCTTTAATCAGTCGGCCAATTTGCGTGTTGTACTCAAAATTCACTATACATTAACTAAAGTCACTATATACATACTAAATATAAAAATATTTTTTCCCTCCCAAATTATACCCAATTTGACAATTTGTCTCCTAATCTTTTATTTCGTACACTTTGCCTCCTGAACTGTGCATTTTTTTTCACTTTACCTCCTATTGGAAGATTTCGGCGACCGGAGCTCGACACGTGATTAATGTAGGGTATTTTTGTTATTTCTTGTTGAAATTATTTTTAGAGAATTATTAATGCCTCCCAAACTATACAGAATTTGACACTTTTCCTTCTAATCTTTTATTTCGTACACTTTACCTCTTGAACTATGCGTTTACTTCAATTTACCACCTTATGGCAGATTCTGGCACTAAAAATCGAATGGAGCTCCATCATCCTTTGCAATTATTATTACTAATAATCAAAAATAAAAGTTTAGAAAACAAAACCAAAAATTCTACCAAAAAAAAAAAGAAGGATTACCATCTCCTACCATTCATCTAAAAAGACAAATCTAAAAAAAAAAAGCTAAAATATTGATAAATATGAGAAGAATTGGTTTCTTAACTACAATATTGTTCAAGAAAGAACATATAACCACCACAACCTCACCATTATCACTGTCAACCATTTCCTATGCCAAAAGAAAATAGTGAAGAAGTTAACATACTCAATCCAATAAACTAACATAAATCCATTAGGTTTTAGTTCTAGAGCTTTTTGATTCAAAAATAAAATAGATATGAAATAATGCAAAAAAAAAGGAAAAAAAAATTACAAAAATCAGGAATCAAAAATCAAAAAGTAGATCTAAAATTTTCAAGGAGAATTTGGATTTAGGATCCTTAGGTTGAGAAGCCAAGAGGGATAGCAGATACATTGTGATACAAGCATGGTGCGGCGGAGCTAATAGGGGTGGCGGGCTATTTGGAAGAAACTTTATATGCACGTTCCCGAAGTCAACAAAATTCATGGCATGGGATAAAATAAAGTAGTAGCCACAATCCACAGACGATGAGGTGATGGTGGATGAATTTAATAACGACGATGGGAGCAGGAGATTTTTGATTTTGAGGGGCATATAAGTTTTCTGTTAATCTGATTTTCGATTTTCAGGGACGGGTGGATTTTTTCTTCTTCTAATTATTTTGTTATTATGCCCAATGGTGGTGGTGGTAATCATTTTTTTTTATTTAAGATCTTTTTATTAGATTAAAATAAGTTTAGAAAAGAAATGAAAAAAATACCCCAATAAAACCTTTCGTTGAAATCAAGTGTCGAGCTCCAGATGATTTTTGAGGCAGAATTTTCTATTAGGAGGTAAATTGAGAAAAACTCATAGTTCAGGAGGCAAAGTACATGAAATTAAATATTATGAGGCAAAATGTCAAATCCTGTATAGTTTGGGAGGCAAAAGAATTCTCTAAAAATAATTTAAATGAAATGAAAAAAAAAAACCCCTGCATTAATCACGTGAAAATCACGTCCCGAACTCCGATCACCAGAATCTTCCAATAGGAGGTAAAGTGAAAAAAATACACTGTTCAGGAGGTAAAAGTGTACGAAATAAAAGATTAGGAGGCAAATTGTCAAATTAGGTATAACTTGGGAGGGAAGAAATATTTTTCTCTATACTAAATGTTAGTAACAAATCAATATTCGGCTTTTTCAGTTTAGACGTATAGCGTACTCAACCAAATATAACAAAAAACTGAGTATTGATTCGAGTTTTTGTGTGTGCCTATTTTATAAATAATTGTCAGAAATTTAATAGCTCGCCCGCAAAATAACGGGATCGCGTGTAGGTTGGCAAGCTTAACTCGAGTCGTCTCTCAAGAACTGATGTTCGGAATTTTTAATGTTTGTTTAATTACAATGTTTAACACGAGAACTTGTATAGAGTGATTTTTGAGAATTATTAACTACGAATTAAAAAGCATCAAATAATTATTCTAAACTAGTTAATTTATCCTGATTAATTAACTAAGAATTTTAACTAAATTATCCAAGAATTATTTAATCTAAGGATTAATTCTAAATTAATTAACTAGCATGCATCAAATACTAAGAACTAAACTAAGCATATGAATTCTCAAGAACAATACGATCAATCTCAAAATTCTCAAGCAATAACATAGCATGAACCAATTATCAACTAATTATCAAAACTAAAGCAATAATTAAATAAATTATGACAAATCTCATCACCAAGCATAAACAAATATAAACGCAGCAACTAAATTAATATTAAAAACAAAATCTAAGGTTCCAAAGCTTCAAAGATTCAACGGTTCAAACGATTTGAAATAAGTAAACGAAACTAAAAACTCAAACAAAATAATTAAACATAAATTGTCTAGAATTAAACTAAGAATAACAAGAGTTTAGAGAACTTATTAAATAGCTAAAGGTGCTGAAAGATTGCTGCAAATCCGGGTTGTTGGTGGTTTCTCTTCGTCGGAAAATCGGAACTTGAACGAACGTCTTCGTCTTGGAGATTCGGATCTTGAATCTTCGACGTAGATCTTTAAAATATGTTGTAGGGTGTTGAAAATAGGTTTCACAACCCTAGGTAAGTGTTTTGAGTTGTGGGCGTGTGTTTAATCCAAAATATGAAGGGTTTATATAGTTATTTCATGATTTGGCGCACAAGAAACCCTAAAAATCACGATTCTTGGCCTTCGCGTCGATTGGCGTTGGTTATTGCGTCGACCGACGCAAACTGGTCGACGCTACAGAGAGTTTGTGGGCTGGTGCGTCTATTGACATCGGTTCTGGCGTCGACCGACGTAACTGGTCGACATGTGTGCGCAGCGCTCGGCAGGTACGCACCATGAGTTGACGCTACAGAGAGTTGCGGTCGGCCAGGGCTACTATAACGGTTCCAGATGGAAAACCGTTATAGAAAGAAGGCAGCTTCAAATTCTTCAAATCGCAGCCCGTTTTCGCTGAAACTCCACTCGTACGCCCATCCTCGACTATGTCCAAACCAAAAATCTTTAAAATACCTAAAATAAACATAAAATTAATTAATTATAGTTAAAATAAGATTAAATAAGTTAGAGATAAGAAAATATGAAAATGTACTCAATCTATCCAACTTATACCAAAACAATAAGAAAAATAAACTAAAATACTAATAAAAACCAAGACAAATTCGTGCTAATCAACTACCCCACGCTTTATTGGTTTGTTCGTCCTCGAACAAACGATAGATTCAAAGTATAACAAGTAAGAAAATCAGCTCAAGCAATGAGTCGTGCTATTCTACATACATAATTTTGAAAATATATATACAAGTAACACAACGTCAAACATTCCACCTTTATTACATTGTCGCTCCAAAAACAAAATCATGCATCCTCTCAAAAGAGTAATATATAGGGTGTACGCTCAAAGCACTCAAGTATTTCCTGCATGGGACGTGTATACGCTCAAATAATACAAATGCAAATACAATAAACAAGAACCGAAAATCAATCTATTTTCAATCGCAAATTAAGTGTGTTATCAACAAAGAATTGGTAAAGGTCTTTACGGGTTGTAATGTAAGGCTCTTTGGACGGAAGTGGAATATATAAGTCGTGTGGCTAACTCACGATATAACGTGATCAATAACTCACCAAACCTATTCTAATCACGAAGCAATGCGCTTCACCTCGTTCAAAAATAAAAACCTCACTAAACACTCATAACGTAGCCTTGCAACTTAGGCTATTTCTCAACTCGAAACTCGTAAACCGACTTGTAGTGCAAACCACTTAAATACAATTGAAGCTTATAATACGCTTCTACACAACTCATGCCTTTTAAACATTAGGCTTCATTAAATAAAACAAACAATAAACACAAGCCTTTGTTAGCGTAAGCAATGACTCAACACGATTCTACTAGACTCACCATCCCTTCTCTTTTCTTTTTTTAATTTTGTCCCTTTTTTATTTTTATAGGATCTTTTTCTTTTTCTTTTTTTTTTATTTTTTTCTTTAATGATGGTGGTCCCCAATACTATAAAAAAATCATAAATTCCTTGGTAAATTTCTAAAATCCAACTAACCAATAAAAATAACGAACTCTTTCTACCCCACGCTTTTAATGGTTGCAGGAGTCGAGTCAAAAATCAATCATGGCTAATGGAAATGGATTATTTGACTATGATTGGGTCATTCGAAATTTATAGTGGCTAATATATATGGATATGGCCGGAATAGGGTGTTTTTTGTGCCTTAAAACATGTTCAAAGTCAACTACACACAGCGATTTCAAAGAGATATCAAAACAGAACTCGTTCAAGCACATGCAAAGATGATAATCACTCATGCTACTCAGAGGCTTTTTGCATGAAATAGTTTTGAATTGACACTGTTTTTAAGGTTTTGCGAAATTAATTGCGTATAAGTACCATTTTACAAAATATAAATAAAAAATTTTGAAAATTTTATGCACGCTCAAAAGACTAGAACCTCAAATCATACTTAGCTAACTTCGACAGGCATGCCATACAAACACAAATCAGCGCAGAAATAGTGATCAATCACATAAAATTTAGCACTACAAACCCACAAAAATTTTAATTGCACAAATTTTAACTATAACTCAACCCCCCCCCACCTTTGAAACACTTTGGTAGTGCTCCTGGATGATTTGAATCATTTTCTTTTTGTTTTAGAAGAGGGGCCCACGGGGAATGAATGGGAGCCTGGATACTTCATTTTTTTAGTCCAACGGTGGAGCATGTGGTTTAATTCTTAAAAACTTGGCAATCTCCCGATTGTCATAAAATAAATAAAAGTAAGGGATATAAGAAAACATCCCTGAAATTCCGATAGTTGAGTCTTTCCAAAAAGCTTGTGCAATAATCCGTCGTCTTGAACTCGTGATTGGAATTTTCTTGAATTAAAAATGATTGTAGTCAATTGTGTTGCGCAAGTGCCCGGTGGCACATCGTGTGGAATTGAATTGTCCAGATCGCAGCTCATCGAAAGGTTGCCGAACTGCGGCTAAATTGGGTCGGATTGCTTCCTCGATTGGCGAAAATGAATTCGTAAAATCAAAATTTCTGCACATTAACACACACATAAATATACCATGACAATTGACACAATAGAAATAGAAATAAACTAAATAAAAATTAAAGAAAAAGAAAAATTAATGCTTGGGTTGCCTCCCAAGAAGCGAAACATTTTACGTCACGTGCTCGACGCGTTTCAATGTTTAATGCTCGGCTTGAGGTGGATCACCTAGCTCCACCATGTCACTTTCTTGAAACTCCATCTCAAATGTTTCGTTGGGGTCCATAATTTCAAGGTCAGCCCCAATGTCACTAAAATCAATACCAAATAGCTCGCCTATCTCCTCCCAACTTAGAAAGTCATTGACGTCCTTGACTACCATATCGTCCAAAACTGTTACGCTCTTAAGCTCTTGGACGCAAGTATCTATCGGGTCGACATACGAACACTCATCTTCTTCCATCAATGGCGTAGGGCAATTATTCATATCTTTCAAAGAAGAAGTGACCGTCTCTCCCAAAACGAACATGCTCATCCTCCCCTTATTCACATCAATTACTGCATGGGAGGTAGATAAAAACGGACGACCTAAAAGAATAGTATGCCCCTTGTCGTCACTTGACGTCTCTCCAACATCCAACACTACAAAGTCCACCTAGATTATTAACTCTCCTACTTTCACCAAAACGTCTTCTACAATTCCCAATGGTTGGCAAATTGAACGATCCGCTAATTGGAGACGCATCCTTGTCGGCTTCAATGGTCCTATATCAAATTGCGTATATAGCGAGTGCGGCATTAAATTTACTCATGCGCCTAGATCAAGCATTCTACGCGCATGTTGCACAGTCTCTAAAGAAATATCCACGCAAAAACTCCCAGGATCTTTCTCTTTCGTAGGCAACGGTTGCTTATAAATCGCACTCACTTCTTTCGTCAATGGAATGTATTGATCAATCTACATACGCCTATGTTTCATCGCAAGATCCTTAAAAAATTCTATGTACGATGGCATCGTCTTGATCACGTCCAAAAGAGGTAGATTGATGTTGACGTTCTTTAGCAAATTATAAAGCTCCATGAACCTCTTATTCTCTTTGACTCGGAAATTTGTCCTTTGCCTTTTCCAATTTCGCAATGGAAGCCGCGAATTGTCCCATTGTCTTCTCCAGTAACTTCATGCTTGTAGAAATTTCTCGTACCGAATTCGTGAGGTCATTCACCTGCTTGGGTAAACTTTCCATATTTTTCATCTTGCTAGAAAAATCATCTAGTCGTGTGTTCACCTTCTCAAGTCCATCTCAATTTTTGAGCGTCTCGGCCACTTGATCTTGTTGCCAAACCAACAGTTGATCATTCACTTGGATCAGACTTGTTGTGTGCACCTTGGTTGGTGATGGTGGTGCCATGTTTTGTGGGTCGGTTTGTTTAGGCATTGGCACATATTTCGGACTTCCGGGCCGTACTTAAGATTGGGATGATAGCGATTATTAGGGTGGTAAGTGTTCGGAATCGAGAATTTTTGCCCCGAATTATTGCCTTGAAGATTGTGAATGGCGTTCACTTCTACATCACCTTCATCATCAAAATTAACCGGAAATGCATTCGCTCCATGTCCATATGATCCATAGATTCCACATGTCTCTTGTGAAGGTTGCGATTGCTGCTTCATCATCATATTTGTTAATAACTCCACTTGCTTCATAAGTTTGTCGAATTTCTCATCATCCGTTCATGCAACCGAAACCTCATTCACTTTAATTTCTTGAGACCTTGAACTCCTTTGCCTCGACTTTTCGCACATATCCTCAAAAAGTCCATATGATGCCTCCGCAGTTAGATCTCCAAAATCGCCACCCCACATCTCTACTTGCTGCTGGAAATTTGGCAACAAGCCTTCATGAAAATAAGTATTCACCAGCTCGGGACTATTATTATGATGCGGACAAGCAAGGAGAAGTTCTTTGTAGCGCTCCCAGGCCTCATGGAATAATTCACCATCGTGCTGCTGGAAGGTGGAGATTTCTCGCCTTAATTGTGCCGTCGTTTGGGCCGAATAAAATCTCCCAACGAAATTTTTGTACACCGTTCCCAGAGTTGTAAGCGAATTGGGCTTCAATGAAAAGAACCACTGCTTGTCTTTATCCTTCAACGTGTTCGGGAAGAATTTCATCCTCATTTGTCCCACTGGTACACCCCTATCTTGAAAATATGATAATTGCTGGTAGAATTCCTGAATGAAATTGAACGGTTATTCATTGGACAATCCATAAAAAGTGGGTAGCCTATTTAAATCATCGGTCCTTATAGGGTAGTTTCGTGCCGCTTGACCTAACACAATTGGTGAGCTATACGATCCAATGGCCGGGCACGTGAGGTCTCTTTGTTTATGCACGTGTTGCAGTTGAGGTGCTCGTCTCCCTCCAAAATTAGCTCGATGTCCATAGTTTCCTTGATCCTCATAGTACTCATTATCATCGTTAAACTCGTTATCCTCGTACTCATCTTCAAATCCATCATCCATCACATTATTATTATAACGTCCACCCCTTATATTTTGAAAGTTGTTCGGTGCTCGCCCTCGATTCCGATTATTATTTTATTGGTTTTTCGGGGGCGGGGGTACATCGTTATTTCCTACGTGAGTGCGCAAGAACTCCTCAGTCATTTGTGCAAGGTATGCTAGAGTGTCGGCTTGAGTTCTAAATTGCTGTGGTGGATTGTTGTTTTGGTTTCTTGGAAATGCGACCCGATGATTATCTTGGCCTTGAATCCCTTCGTTGTTTGCATCGTTGAGGTGGCCGTTTCCTCCTCGATTCTCGTCATTATTGATCCCTCTGTTGTTCCCTTTGTTAATTACTTGATTGTTATTAGGATCTAGAAGTGGTGGATCGTCATGACGAATGTCGTCCTGTGGGTTTCAAAGTGCAAATCATCTTCAGGTGGCATTCTATATGGTTGGTAGCGTAGAGGGGTATCGTTGTCATTCCATTGCCCTCGGCCACCATTCGTTCATCCTCCTCCTCTTCCTCCTAGTCCTTGGCCTCCAATAGGGGTAGTGTTTGACATGTTGGCTGAATTTGTATCATGATTAATTACGTCGGGTGAATTAAAGAGTCTTCTCGGTCTCCCAACTTGTTCGATGTTGTCTATATATGGAGCAAATTCGTTTCTAAGACTTCGACGTCCTAGCATCAACAACAAACAATATCAACGCATCGAGTGGAAAACAAAGAACCTTTATACAAATAGACGGAAAAGCAAATAATACGAACAAACATTATCAAAACCTATTTCAGTCCTCGGCAATAGCGCCAATTTTTGATTCGAGCTTTTGTGTGTGCCTACTTTATAAATAATTGTCAGAAATTTAATAGCTCGCCCGCAAAGTAACGGGATCGCGTGTAGGTTGGCAAGCTTAACTCGAGTCGTCTCTCAAGGACTGATGTTCGGAATGTCTAATGTTTGTTTAATCACAATGTTTAACACGAGAACTTGTATAAAGTGGATTTTGAGAGTTATTAACTACGAATTAAAAAACATCAACTAATTATTCTAAACTAGTTAATTTATTCTAATTAATTAACTAAGAATTTTAACTAAATTATCTAAGAATTATTTAATCTAAGGATTAATTCTAAATTAATTAACTAGCATGCATCAACTACTAAGAACTAAACTAAGCATATGAATTCTCAAGAACAATAAGATCAATCTCAAAATTCTCAAGCAATAACATAGCATGAACCAATTATTAACTAATTATCAAAACTAAAGCAATAATTAAATAAATTATGACAAATCTCATCACCAAGCATAAACAAATATAAACGCGGGAACTAAATTAATATTAAAAATGAAATCTAAGGTTCCAAAGCTTCAGCGATTCAACGGCTCAAACGATTTACAATAAGTAAACGAAACTAAAAACTCAAATGAAATAATTAAACATAAATTATCTAGAATTAAACTAAGAATAACTAGAGTTTAGAGAACTTATTAAATAGCTAAAGGTGCTGAAAGATTGCTGCGAATCCGGGTTGTTGGTGGTTGCTCTTCGTCGGAAAATCGGAACTTGAACGAACGTCTTTGTCTTGGTGCTTCGAATCTTGAATCTTCGATGTAGATCTTTAAAATATGTTGTAGGGTGTTGAAAATAGGTTTCACAATGCTAGGTAAGTGTTTTGAGTCGTGGGTGTGTGTTTAATCCGATATATGAAGGGTTTATATAGTTATTTCATGACTTGGCGCACAAGAAACCCTAAAAATCACGATTCTGGGCCGTCGCGTCGATTGACAACAGTTATTGCATCGACCGATGCAAACTGGTCGACGCTACAGAGAGTTTGTGATCAAGTGCATCGATTGACATCGGTTCTGGCATCGACCGACGTAACTGGTCGACAGGTGTGCGCAGCGCTCGGCAGGGCTCGGCAGGTGTGCATCGACCGACGCACCATGGGTCGACGCTACAGAGAGTTGTGGTCGGCCAGGGCTACTATAACAGTTCTAGATGGAAAACTGTTATAGAAAGTATGCAGCTTCCAATTCTTCAAATTGCGGCCCGTTTTCGCTGAAACTCCACTCTTACACCCATCCTCGACTATGTACAAACCAAAAATCTTTAAAATACCCAAAATAAACATAAAATTATTTAATTATAATTAAAATAAGATAAAATAAGTTGGAGATAAGAAAATATGAAAATGTGGTCAATCTATCAAACTTATACCAAAACAATAATAAAAATAAACTAAAATACTAATAAAAACCAAGACAAATTTGTGCTAATCAAGTATGCTTGAAAAGACGTGATAATTAGAAACATCACGAATTTTAAGAGCTGACGAGTGTTGGAACATCACATCATGGATTTTAAGAGCGTGATTTAGCATCAATAAGTATAAAATCTTTATACACACTGAAACACTTACCTTAGACCCATTTGAAATTTAGTATCAAATAGAAAGTTTGATACTAAATTCAGAATTGTCCACTTATTTGGATAGTTTGATAATGTGACTGTTATGTGATTATTTTACGGCGTATGTATTTTGTGGACTTTTGATTTTTAAGTTCCATCTCTCCTTTGTTCTCGGGTGCACTTCAGTACATATGTACTTAGAAAACTAAGGGGAGGTGCTGCCGAAATTTTTAGATTCTCAAAATGCATTGTAAGATAATTTTATTACTAAACAACACATTCTTGAATGGGATAGGGCCATTACCAAAAATTCAATCATTTTCTATAGGCACCCTCATAGCACTCGATTATCCATAATTTGATCATTTATATTATTAATCATAATTAGGATATTTTAGGATGAGTTTTGATTGTAGTTGAGCCGAACTTTTGTATTCCTTTCAAAATTAAATTCCGGTTAACAAGTACGCGTCTACGTTTTGAAAGGGTTTTAGTTCGCCCACAAGAGAACGGGGTCACTTGTAGACTGGTGAGTCAACTCGGGTCGATATCTCGAGGAATAGGAATCGAATTTAACGATGTTTATTATAATACTATAACAATTTTATCTAAGAACACACGAACACATGGGGTTTTGGAAATGTTTCATTTCAACAACTTAAAATAAAAGAAAACGAACTCTTCTTGTCTCGAGGGCGTCAACCTCTCGACAAGTTATAAGAAAAGCGACTATCGTAATTCAAACGACTATATATAATTCTAACGATTGCAAATAACGTTTACGGCTATCAATCGAATCACTAACAATTCTATCGCAATGCAGCATACTAAATCATTTCAAATACCAAACAAGTTCTGAAATAATTCAAGTACTTAAGATGCTTCAAGAGAGTAGCTAAATCAATCACAACTTGATAATTAATCCAAAAAATTGTTCAACCAATATCAACACCCAACACACGATAGCAAAACTACGAATAACCAATACTCTAACTAGTGATCAACGAAACATCATCAAACATGTTCTCAAACCATTCATAACAAATTCCAAATCAAACTTCTTCAAAAACATCATATCAAAAGGCGAGTTCAGAGATTACTAGTCGTTGAACTAGATTCAACGAGTGATGATGACGATCCACAAACTACTCCGAATTAAAAGGCGTAGAGTCCTCGGGCTTGTCACGAACCCAGCACCTTAACCACGAATGAGAATTGCTGCAAATTGAACCTTGATACGGCGTTGCACAAATTTATCTAGAGGTATGAGAGATGTGTGAAATCTCTCAACCTTTGAGTGTTCTTATGTATCTCTCTCTCTCTTCCAGCCTCCCGGAACTGAATATCGAACCCTAGCCGCCTCTGCCATTTTAAACATATTTGCAGCCGTTTCGTAACTGAAAATTCCCAGAAATATGCATTCATAACGCTCTTGTCCGACCAGTCATAAGCCTTGTCCGATCTGACGAAAGCTACTGTACCCGGGTCCGCTCCGTGCGCCAGCTTCCAGATCGGTGTGCATGTTAACAGTTACACCGATCGGTATACATGAGCTGTCCGATCGGTGTGTGTCCTTTTGGGCTACTTGTGAGTGTCTCTCCTTCAATCTTCGTGCTTTCAATCTACTGGACACTCTAGCTGTGTGAGAAAATCATAGAATTATTCTCGCTTGGACCAAATATTGATCAATAGGTCGGAAAATTAAGTAAAGAGATGAAAAACGCAAAATGATGCAATTTAACTCGTTCTTACCCCGAAAAAAGAAAATAAAAAGACTAAAATAAGACTCAATTATGTACAAATTTGTAACAAAAACGTACGAATCAACCACCCCATGCTTAATTGGTTTATTCATCCTCGAACAAACGAAAGAATCAAAATCAAAAGAAGTGACAAGGTAAGAGCTCAGAGTCATGTTGTGCATATAATTTAGTTTTGCAATTATAAACACTTTTGTCGAAAGCCATGAAGCTAACTCGTATTACTGTTTCACCTTGAAATCTAAAGAATGCGTCCTCTCAAAGGGGAATATATAAAGGTGCACTCATTCGCTCGTGTTTTCCAAAAGGTAAGTGTATACGCTCGGATCAACATAGACATGCATTCAACGACTCATGAAAATCAAAGACTCGTACATCGCATATGTGTGCACATTTAATCAAGAATCGGATTAGGACTTTCTAGGGTTGTAATGTAGGCTCTTTGGTAAGGTATGTCATAAAGATGTGTGGCTAACTTGCGAACAAACACAATCAATAACTCACTCAATCTAGAATTTTAAGCATAGAGCATAATTTTGCTCCTCATTCTCCCCAAAGAACCATATGCTATTATTTTTAGCCTTTTAAAGCTAAGGCTATTTCTAACCCCAAAACCCGAATATTTGCCTTTATAAATAGGCTTTATTTTTAACATCTAGATGCTCTTATGAATTTAAGCACCCTTAATTCCATTTTTTTAGTAGTATCCCACTAATTTCCACCTTGCAATCCTCATCTCTCAATAAACCAATGATAAATAAACTCTCATCTCACACATTTAAACAAAATAAGAGCTACAAATAAGCTCATGGCTAATAAAGAGACGGAATAAAGGCTCAAGGGGGCTCATTAGGGATTTTTAGTGGTTTTTATTTTATGAATAAAGCCGAAAACAGGTTTTATATGTGCCTATCGTCATTTTCAACACCAAATGTACACATGCAACTTTAGAGTCTTCTCAAAACACTTATCGAATCAAATCCTGAAATGGTAATAAACACACAAGGCTTCTTACAAGGTTTAATTCAAACTTTTGAAAACGAGGTGATTGAGCTTTAAGAGTTTTGCAAAAATTGTAACGACAAAGTGTTGTTTTAAATACATATAAGTAGTTTTTGAATACTTTGCACTTAGAACAAGCTCAAAAGACTCTAAACCTTATACCACATAACAAATGATTCCGACAGGCATGCCAATACAAACACAATTAACCAAGGGCAATATTCAACAAAGTTGAAGTAAATGGTTGACCATTGTTATGTTACGAATTTGTGACTATGTTACTCAAAAATGGTTCAACTTAAGCATGTATGGACTCAAAATGATCACTCGAGGACTGTGTACAGTCTGACCGGTCATAGAACCACACCGACCAGACTGTGGTCCAGTGACTTTTGACCGATCGGTTTCCTATGTATTACCGACCGGACGGCCTGTCCCCTCCCCCTGTCAAGAAAAAAAAATAGCAATCTCCTGGTTGCTATAACACGAACATGAATTATAGGGAATAGAAAAATGTTAATAACCCAATGCATGCAAATGAATAAACCACGAGTTAACCAAAGTCATCACCAAGCAAACATAAAAGAAAATAATGTTACCAAAACCCGAATAAATGTTAAATATCCTAGAAAGCGATAAAAGTGGGATAGAGTGGTGATATAGTTGGGGCATGGGCCCGCCTACTGGTCCATGTTGTCCGGGGGTGGAGGTGGATAGCGTTGCTCGAAACGGGAAAGACGCTCGTCAATTTGAATGAGGTGTTGATGATTTGCCTCAACGCTTCTGGACAATTGAGCAAGATGCTGAGAAGTTTCTGCCCAGCTGTTGCCCAAATTCGTCAACATGCTCCGGAAGTAACGAGCCTCTTCTCGAGCTTCCTCCCTTGATGCCCAAGTGTCCTGTCGAGCGTTCCTTGCGTGCTCCTCTTGGTGGATGCACAATTCACCCATTTGAGCAAACATACACGCTTGCTGCTGCTTCCACTGCTCGTCGGATAAATAAACTCCGCCGCCATAGTCATAATTCTCATAAGTATGGGAATCGGTGTTTCCATTCCCTCCATTGCCCTCGTTCATAGTCTCATCCCCGTCATCCTCCTCATTCTCCTCGTCATTATCATCCTCATCGTCGTTATCATCCTCATCGTCGGCATCGTCAATGTCAGAATTCTCGACTAACTCGGCTCGCTTTTTATCGTTGATCATCATGAATGTCGGAATAGCAACGCTCCGTCCATTACTCATTCGGCTGTCGACAATCATCCCCACACTAGGGTAAACGATGTCGTCGTCAGAAGGATCACAGTCGTGGTGCCGTGCGAGCTCCGTGATGAAGGATCCCAGAGTGAGCTTCGTCGTTTTCTTCTCCCTTACTTGTTGGACGTTCTCGATAGCAGAGATCAAGAGTGGATAGATTCTTGCGTTGCCGAGATTGTATGCAATCCATAAATCTTTAAACTTGGAGGAAGAAATTCTCGTGGCATCCTCCTTGCCCAAGAACACTTGCATGAAAAACTTATACGTAAGATACACGGCATTGGATCGTAAGGATGTCAAGTTGAAACGGCACCCGGGTTCCGGTGGTGCTCCCGAAAGTTTAGTCCACCAATCACTCTTGTTGTAATCGTCGATTTTGAAACCCGGTCTTGGACTTTTCTTGCTATCGATCCCAAAGATTTCATCGAGGTCACCAATCGATGTGTGGAATGTTTGGTTCCGGAAATGACACTCGAAACTCCCATCAGCTAATTTTTGAAACATCGTGAAGAACTCGAGCATAAGAGTTCGATACCAATGTTGGTGGACACCGACCCACTTCCTTAGTTGTAGGGCGTCAATTCCCTTGAGGAATTTTTCCGTCGTTTTATCCCCACCGTCGGCCTCCTCCTCCCAAAACTCGAGGCTGGTGAAATGGGGTTGGTAGACGTCCCATTTAATGAGGGATTTGTAAAGTGTGACCTCACGTTCGTCTTTGAGGTCGAAGGGGGATAACTCTCCCCGGGTGTTGCTCGGGACACGGCTCGATGTCTTTCCACGTTTTGGTCGAGATGACGATGCCATGGCGGGTATGAATTCTCTTAATAAACAACTGAGTTCTCACAGACCTTTCGTCGAACACGTGATGTACGCCTTAAGAACTCAACAACTTCAAGCTAATTTTGAACAAACCTAACTCCAATTCAAGACAACGCCTGCAATTCCAACTCCCAAATAGTTCAATATATTTTAGTTACAGCCATTATACCTCGAGTTATTCATTTTGGAGACGTTGTGGAAAGCTTGGTGCGATTCAGGCGATTGGTGCTTGATTCCCCAAATCTCCGGTCGGAAACAATTGGGTGTGTTTAAGTCACCAATCAGGTACATTCTTGGCCTTGAATTTTCGAGTGGTGAAGTCGCAAGTGCGAATTTCGTGTTGTTGCTCTGCAAGGGAAAGAAGTTTTGAGTTTGGGGTTGAAACAATTTCGTCTGAAATAACAGACTTTTTATAAACTGGACCATCGTCCGATCGGTGTATTCTGTGGTCCGATCGGACTGGAGACCAGTGGGATCTGCCCGATCGGTCTGGAACCTTGACCGACCGGACTGTGGTCCAGTGAGTTTTGACCGATTGGTTGAGGTGTTTTGATCGGCCGGTCTGCACTGTTCCTTGTTTATATAAATATATATATATATATATATATAACATTTATGTATTGCGATGCCCTACTAGAATTCAAAATCGAGAATCAAATAAGAGCAATACAATTCATAAAATTTTTTTTTATTAAATAATTCGAGCAAATATGCTTGTTTATTCAAGACAAACACTTTAAACCCCCTCAAACATCATTAATTCATAAAGATAAACTCTCGCAGTCTCTAGCCTATTTGAGTACATAGGCGATAGAACTTCTTTATAGGCCAGGTTGTATAAATCCCTCACATCTTCCTCAAGCTCAACGATTCTCCGATTAAGTCGCATTATCTCGGCTTCCGCTTTGTCCAGGATGCCGTGGAGACGCTCAATGTTCTTGACATAATCAAGTTCTTCAGTCATGCAATCATGAAGGTCCAGTTGCAGCTTATGGACTTGTTGGCAATATTCCTCCGCCTCTTCTTCAAGTTTTTCGATCATGTCTTCGTGCTTTTTTCTTGGCACCCACCCATAAGCGTTGTTGTTGTGGTGATTCATGTTGTCTCGGTTGGTGCTTGCAGAGATGAAAGAGGAGAAAGGAATTTTGGTGTGGGATTAAGAGTCCAGGGTTCTGGGTTTATATAGGATTTGAAGAGGTAGGTTAGGGGATTCTCAGAATCAAATTAAATCAAGAGTAGGGGAAAGAAGATATTCACTTAATCAAAATAAAATAATCCCCCCAAATTAAAGATCCTCCTTACCTTAAAAGATATTGTCAGAATATCTTACCCACTTGGCCTCCTTTGCATGATAAATACCTTCCTGAAATAGTTTTCCGTACGGACCGTCCGATCGGTGTTAAATTTTGTCCGATCAGTTACCCCTACTTGGAGTTGTCCGACCGGTGGACACTATGTCACCGACTGGTCCATTCTGGAAATTCAAAATTCGCACATTCAACCAGCCATAGCACCTAAAGTAGAAAAATATACAAGAATAGCTTGGGTTACCTCCCAAGAAGTGCAACGTTTAACGTCTTATTCTTGATAATACCTCAGACGTGCGTCAACTCTCTTGAGGTGGATCATTGAGAATCACTACTTCGTGATCTTTCTGCGAGATAGGTCCCCCATGATACATTTTCACACGATGGCCATTGACTTGGAAAGTGGAGTTGCTCTTTTCATCAAGCAAAGTCACGGCTCCATATTCGTTTATGTCGGTAATCAAGAACGGACCGCTCCATTTTGATCTCAATTTCCCAGGGAATAGTTTAAAGCGAGAGTTGAAGAGCAAAGCTAACTTACCGACTTCCAAGCATTTGGGGACGAGTTTTTTATCATGTGTTTCTTTCATTTTCCGTTTGCTCGTCCATGCTGTTTCATATGAGTCGTTGCGAATCTCTTCCAGTTCGCTTAGCTCAAGCTTCCTATAACCTCCGGCCTCATCCAAATCAAGGTTCAATGTTCGAGTTACCCATTCTGCCTGATGCTCCAATTTGACGGGTAGGTGGCATGCTTTTTCATAACCCAACCGAAATGGGCTCATGCCCAACACCATTTTGTAGGCTGTACGGTAAGCCCACAGTGCATCAATTTTCTTCGATGCCTAGTCCTTACGGTTCGGTTTGACGGTTTTCTCTAAGATACCCTTGATCTTCCGGTTGCTCGTCTCTACTTGTCCTGAGGTTTGTGGATGATAAGGGGTTGCCACCTTGTGACGCACCCCGTACTTGTTCATCAGTCGATTAAAGGCCCTATTGCAGAAGTGGCTCCCCCGTCGCTTATAATCTCTCTTGGCATTCCGAATCAGCTAAAAATGTTTTCCTGAATGAATTTGAGGACGATCTCGGAGTTAGCTCTCCTTGTGGGAATTGCCTCCACCCATTTCGACACGTAATCGACTCCTACGAGTATGTACTCGTACTCTCCACTCCTCGGAAAAGGACCCATGAAGTCGATGCCCCAAATATCGAAGATCTCGATCACTTGATTGGGCACCAATGGCATCTCATCCTTTTTCCCTATTATTCCCAAACGTTAGCACCTATCGCATGTTTTGCAGTATTGAAAGGCATCGGCGAAAAGTGAGGGCCAGTAAAATCCGGCTTGGAGGACTTTGAAGGCCGTTTTCTGGCTTTCGAAATGTCCTCCCTCGTCATGACAAAATCTTAGCACGCCTATGTTCTCTTCATCCGGTATGCATCTCCTAAAATGCCCATCCTTGCAACGTTGTAGAGGTAAGGATCGTCCCAAAAGAAACTCCTACATTTGAAAAAAAATCTCTTTCTTTCTTGCAAAGAAAGATGGTTAGGGATAATCTTACAAGCAAGGAAATTTACAAAATCAGCATACCATGGTTCGTTTATTTCTTCGACGGCATGTGTGCTTTCGTAAGGGAACACATCATCCACAAACTCGACTTTATTTAGCTCTCCTTCCACTAGCATACGGGACGGGTTATCGGCAACTACATTCTCGCTCCCTTTCCAATCCTTAATTTCTACGTCGAATTCTTGCAAGAGAAGAATCCAACGAATCAATCGCGGCTTGCTTTGCATTTTGGCAAATAAATGACGAAGTGCTGCATGATCAGTGTGTACGATGACTTTGGAACCGACGATGTAAGAACGGAACTTATCCAGTGAGAACACAATCGTGAATAGCTCTCGTTCGGTAGTAGTGTAGTTGCTTTGGGCACTATTCAACATATAACTAGCATAGTAAACAACCCTCAGCAATTTATCTAATCGTTGGCCCAAAACTGCCCCAACTGCCTCGTTCGAAGCATCACACATAATCTCGAAAGGAAGAGACCAATCCGGTGCTACTACCACTGGTTCTTGTGTCAATTTTTCTTTCAAGACGTTGAAGGCACTAAGACACTCGCTATTGAATTCGAATGGCACATCCTTCCCAAGCAACTTGCATAACGGGAGACAGATTTTTGAAAAGTCTTTAATGAAACGTCTGTAAAAGCCCGCATGTCCCAAAAAACTCCTGACTCCTTTAACATCCTTCGGGGGTGGAAGAGTTTCAATGACGTTGATTTTTGCTTTATCAACTTCCAAACCCTTTCTCGACACCACATGTCCCAATACAATACCACTTTTCACCATGAAATTCGACTTCTCCCAACTCAAGGTCAAGTAAGATTCAACACATCGCTCAAGTACTTTTGTTAAATTGTTTAGGCAATGAGAGAAGGAAGAGCCAAATACCGAGAAGTCATCCATAAAGACTTCGAGAAAATCATCGATGAATTCGGTGAAAATGGAGATCATACATCTCTGAAAGGTCGCTGGGGCATTGCACAAGACAAAGGGCATTCTTCGGTAAGAAAACGTTCCAAAGGGGCACGTGAATGTGGTCTTTTTCTGATCCTCCGGAGCGATTAGGATTAGTAGCCAAAAAGACCGTCTAAAAAGCAATAGTACTCATGCCCTGCTAGCTTATCGAGCAATTGGTCCATGAATGGGAGTGGGAAGTGGTCTTTCCTCTTCGCTGCATTGAGCTTGCGGTAGTCAATGCACATCCGCCACCCGGTGGTTAAGCGTGTTGGGACGATTTCTCCTTTTTCATTCTCCACTATTCTGATGCCCCCTTTCTTCGGAACAACGTGTACCGGGCTAACCCACTCGCTATCGGAGATAGCATATATGATCCCTTCTTCGATCAGTTTGAAAATCTCTTTCTTGACCACCTCTTTGAGTGTAGGGTTTAAACGTCGTTGTCCCTCTCGTATCGGTTTCGATCCTTCTTCAAGATCGATCCGGTGCATGCATGTGACCGGACTTATCCCCTTGATATCACCGATACTCCATCCTATCGCTTGTTTGTACTTTTTAAGAACCTCGATGAGTTCTTTTTCTTCATGTTCCGCCAACTCCGCAAATATAATTACGGGCTTCCTCTCGTTCGACTCAAGAAATACATACTTCAGATGGCTTGGAAGCGGTTTAAGTTCCATTTTGGGCACCAAGGTGGGCCCAATGGTTTGCTTGATCATGGGTGCCTCATTAATCTCGAAAAGAGTGACCACCCCCTCCGTGTTTGAATCAAAACCATCGTCCTCGGCGTCATAATTCTCGACTGGTACAACACCAAATAATTCGCTCACACATTGGTCCACCGAATCAAGGTAAGAGCAATCGGGACCAATCATTGGTGATGGAATATTTTATATATCTTTGAGTGAGAACGTCACTGATTCCCCTAATACGGAGAGTGTCATCTTTCCTCTTCCCACATTGATCAATGAGTGCGATGTTGCCATGAAAGGTTTTCCCAATAGAATAGTGTGCTCCTTGCTTGCCGCATCCACCTCTCCAACATCTAGTATTACAAAGTCCACGGGGACTACCAAAGATCCAACCTCCACTAGAACGTCCTCGACCACTCCCAATGGATATCGTAATGAACGATTAGCCAATTGAAGTCGTAAGCTCGTTGGCTTCATTCTCCCAATGTTGAATTGTTTGTACAGGGAAAAGGGCATCAAATTGATTCCCGCCCCTAAGTCAAGCATTCCACGCGCTCTTTGTCCATCTCCAAGGGT
This sequence comes from Phtheirospermum japonicum, assembly GCA_014905375.1. Taxonomy (NCBI): domain Eukaryota; kingdom Viridiplantae; phylum Streptophyta; class Magnoliopsida; order Lamiales; family Orobanchaceae; genus Phtheirospermum; species Phtheirospermum japonicum. The sequence goes on from BMAC01000456.1 coordinate 693,036, forward strand.
GATTTTGATGCAGAAACTCCCTGGATCTTTTGCCTTCAGTGGTAGCATTTGGTGAAAATTGTGCTCACTTCCTTGGATAAAATCATCCGTTCATTCCCTTCCATTTTCCACTCCTTTGACGCAAGTTCCTTAAAAAACATTACGTAAGCCGGCATAGCTTTGATCACGTCGAAAAGTGGGAGATTTATGTTCACGTCCTTCAGCATATTATAAAGTTCCATGAACTTTTTTCTTTCTCTTGCTGGCTTGAGATGATTGGAAAATGGTATGGCGTCCTTTATTACACGTTGTGGTCTTTGTTCCTCGTCAGCTCTCTTGTCTGACCGGTCAGTCTTATTTGTCCGATCGGTAGAAACCTCCTGTCCTCTACTCCGATCGGACCCTGGGTTGGTGTGGTCGGACAAAGTTTTCTGGGCTCCAGTCCGATCGGTTTGCTTCTCAGTTCGATCGGTCAAAACCTTCTGGACTCCAGTTCGACCGGTCACCTTGGTAGTCCAATCGGTCAGGTCCTTGACTGCGTCTTTCTGATATGATTTGGCACGTTTCGATTGAAAAGTTCCCCTCAATGATCCTGGAACATATGGATTACTTGATTTGTGAATTTCACCCAATGTTCCTCCTTCACCATTCGCACTTGACTCTTGTTCATCTCGTGTATTCATTGTCTGCTTGTCTTTGGAGTCTTCCCTCTCGGCTTCTTGTACTCCGTTATCGACTTGCTTCCCACCTCGCAACACATGCACCGCCATTGATTGATCGGGTTGGCTAGGTAGCTTTCCCGGATCACTCGTTGTTTTTGCCATAGAAGCCGAGAGCTGCCCTATCATCATCTCTAGCTTCTCTAGTTGCTTCCTTGTCCGCTGGCCTTCCTCGATTGTACGAAGTGTTTCCTCCCGATTACGTAGAGTCTCGTGCTCCAGTTGTTGATGCCACAATCTTAGTTCGTCGTCGGGGTTAATCGGGAGTGGCATTTGCTGCTGTGGTGGCACTTGCTGAAATTGTTGTTGCTGTGCCTGTTGGTATTGCGGTTGTGGTGCTTGTTGATATTGTTGTTGTGGTGCCTGATATTATTTCGGAGGGTATTGAGAATAGTTTCCTTGCCCCTTATTTTGATAAGAGTTTTGGCCACTCGGTTCTCCTTGGCTCTTATTTGGAAATTGTCGTGGTTCAGAGGACTTGGAATTGGGCATGTAGTTTGAGCTCTTTGGAACGTAGCTTGAACTTGAGTTATACTTCCTGGTAAACTTCTTCCCATAGTTATCATTGGGTTGATAGTTTTGGATGGCATTGACCTCCCCTTCCTCTTCGTCGTCAAATACCACATTGCAAGTATCGATTTCATGTCCCACTGCCCCACATTTTTCGTACATCTTAGGCGGAGGTGTCGAAAGTTCCTCCTCCCCCTTCATCTTGCTTGGTAATAGTGCAACTTGCTTTGTTAGTTCCTCGATCTGAATTGTTGGGACTTTGTACCTCCTCGGTCGGAAGCTCGTTTGTTGCGATTTTTCGCTCATGTGCTCGAATAAATCCCAAGCTTCCGTGGCGGTCAATTTGCCAAAATCTTCGGCCTTCACCTCCACTTGCTGTTTGTAGACCGGAAATAACCCTTCATGGAAATAATTATTCACCATCTAGGCGCTATTATTGTGGTGTGGACATTTTTGTAAAAGCCCTTTATATCGCTCCCAAGCTTCGTAGAACGATTCCCCCTCTATTTGTTCGAAATTTGTGATCTCTCTTCGCAACTTAGCAGTTGTTTGAGCGGAGTAGAACCTACTCACAAACCTCTTGTACACCTTCTCCCAATTAGTCAAGGAATTGGGTTGCAACGACAAAAGCCAATGCTTCGCTTTGTCCTTCAGAGTAGTAGGGAAACAGCTCATCCTCAATTGATCCTCATGCAGTCCAAGATGCGGGATTCTGTCCACCACAAGGTAAAATTCTCGAATGAAATTCAATGGATCTTCATTGAGTATGCCGTGAAAGGTAGGGAGTTGATTTACACTGCCCGCCTTCAAATCATAGTCTCCTGCCGTGGGGCTTAAGACTATTGCACTGTTGTACGACCCAATCGTTGGGAAAAGGAGATCTCCTTGACGGCGTTCGTTAGGGTACCGGCGCTCTCTCCTTCCTCCGAATTTGGCTCGTGTGCCATAGTTTCTTTCCTCTCCATACTCCTCGTAATATCCATAGTCACGCTCCTCCTCGTAATTCCCATGATCATTATATCCATTGTTTCAAAAGTTCTCCCTCTGCCAAGCATTGAGCGGACGTCCCTCCCTCCTATATTGATTGTGGTTCCGTTCCTGTTCGAAATCCTCATGCCTTTGGTGATTTCGTTGGTTGTTTTGGGGCTCGGGCCCGCCATGGCCACCATTGTTCTGATCGAACTCTCTATTTGCTCGATTGTTATAGGCTCGAGCTTCTTCTCGGTTCTGAAATTGTTGAGGAGGTTGTTGGTAAGTGGGGTTCTCTTGCATCATGATTTGATGATCGCCCCTCGGTTGTTGTTCTTCGTTGTTCTCTTGGTTTGGTTCTCTCGGTTCTTCATTTTGGAGTAGGGGTGGATTTATTTGCTCTTCGTCTTCGTTATTATCCATTTGTTCTTGTACGTGCACATCGTCAATGGGTGGCACTCCATATGGATAATCGCGAGGAGGGGTTTGGGTGTTTCGTCCCCTCCCTCGTCCACCATTCGCTCCTCCTTGCCCTCCAAGAGGTAGATTCTCTGCCATGTTGGATGAACTTGCTTCCGAAAGATTCCCTTCAGTCGAGGGAAATAGTTGTCTTGGTCTCGAAACGCGTTCGATGCTATTGATGAATAGGGTCAATTCTCCTCTAAGGCTTTGTCGACCTTGCATCAAAAACAAAAAAAATCACCGCATTGAGTGGCAAACAATTATACAATTTACGACTTATAAGCAATAAAATAAATAAACATCTTTAACACCTTTACCATTCCCCGGCAACGGCGCCAAATTTTGAGCCGAACTTTTGTGTTCCTTTCAAAATTAAATCCCAGTTAACAAGTACGCATCTACGTTTTGAAAGGGTTTTAGTTCGCCCTCAAGAGAACGGGGTCACTTGTAGACTGGTGAGTCAACTCGGGTCGATCTCTCGAGGAATGGGAATCGGATTTAATGATGTTTATTATACTACTATCACAATTTTATCTAAGAACACACGAACACATGGGGTTTTGGTAATGTTTCATTTCAACAACTTAAAATAAAAGAAAACGAACTCTTCTTGTCTCGAGGGTGTCAACCTCTCGAAAAGTTATAAGAAAAGCGACTATCGTAATTCAAACGACTATATATAATTCTAACGATTGCAAATAACGATTATGGCTATCAATCGAATCACTAACAATTCTATCGCAATGCAGCATACTAAATCATTTCAAATACCAAACAAGTTCTGAAATAATTCAAGTACTTAAGATGCTTCAAGAGAGTAGCTAAATCAATCACAACTTGATAATTAATCCAAAACAATTGTTCAACCAATATCAATACCCACACACGATAGCAAAACTACGAATAACCAATACTCTAACTGGTGATCAACGAAACATCATCAAACATGTTCTCAAACCATTCATAACAAATTCCAAATCAAACTTCTTCAAAAACATCATATCAAAAGGCGAGTTCAGAGATTACTAGTCGTTGAACTAAATTCAACGAGTGACGATGACGATCCACAAACTACTCCGAATTAAAAGGCGTAGAGTCCTCGGGCTTGTCACGAACCCAGCACCTTAACCACGAATGAGAATTGCTACAAATCGAACCTTGATACGGCATTGCACAAATTTATCTAGAGGTATGAGAGATGTGTGAAATCTCTCAACCTTTGAGTGTTGTTTGTGTATCTCTCTCTCTCTTCCAGCCTCCCGGAACTGAATATCGAACCCTAGCCGCCTCTGCCATTTTAAACATATTTGCAGCCATTTCGTAACTGAAAATTCCCAAAAATCTGAATTCGTTACGCTCTTGTCCGACCGGTCATATGCCTTGTCCGATCGGACGAAAGCTACTGTACCCGGGTCCGCTCGGTGTGCATGTTAACAGTTACACCGATCGGTATACATGAGTTATCCGATCGGTGTGTGTCCTTTTGGGCTACTTGTGAGTGTCTCTTCTTCAATCTTCGTGCTTTGAATCTACCGGACACTCTAGCTGTATGAGAAAATCACAGAATTATTCTCGTTTGGACCAATATTGATCAATAGGTCGGAAAATTAATTAAAGAGATGAGAAATGCAAAATGATGCAATTCAACTCATTCTTACCCCAAAAAAAGAAAATAAAAAGACTAAAATAAGACTCAATTATGTACAGATTCGTAACAAAAATGTAAGAATCAGTAGTTGGATGTACAAACGAAGGGTAGACAGTTATCTTCCGAACGCGTTCATGGGAGGGGTTGAGAGTTCATACAATTTGAACTCACCCATGTAGCAATGAAGGACGGGGAAAAATTAAAGTGTCCTTGTAGTCATAAAAAATGTAGAAATTATAGTTAACACGATGTAAACGAGATCAAATTTCATCTTGTTAAAAATGGATTCGTACCAGATTACTACATCTGGCATTCCATGGTGAAACAAATCTTGGTTGCACGTATCGTGTCGACTCTAAGGTTCACATTGGAGGATCATTTTACGCCACTCATGAAAAATCCTCAAATTCTTACATCAATATGGTTCACGATGCAGCCGGTCCAAACTTTGTATTGAGCTCTAATGTTGAAGAACCACTGAATCTTGAAGCCCAAAAGTTCTACAATATGTTGTGTGCTAGATATCAACCTTTATATCCCGAATGTGAGAAACATTCTCAATTGTCTCTAGTTGCCCGTCTCATGAACCTGAAGGCAGAAAATCGCATGTCCCAGAAGTGCTATGATTAAGTAGTGGATTTAATCAAAGAATTTGTGCCAAAAAATGATCATATATACCAGATGACTTCTACAAGAGCAAAAAGTTATTGTGGGGCATGGGCCTACCGGTCGAGAAGATCGATTGTTGCATTAATAATTGTATGATCTATTGGAAAGACGATTCTGATTTGACTATTTCCAAGTTTTGTAACCATCCTCGGTTCAAACCCGCTAAGCATGGAAAAGCAAAACAACAGAAAAGCAGCATTGCGTATAGGAAGATGTATTATTTTCCATTAGCTCCTCGTTTGTGATAGCTATACGCCTCTGTAGAAACTTCAAAGGACATGAGGTGGAATGCTGAACACGTTGTTGATGATAGTTTGATACGTCACCCTTCAGATTCAGAGGCCTGGAAACATTTCAATCAAACTCATCCGGAGTTCTCCACCGAAAGTCGGAATGTAAGATTGGGCCTTTGCACAGATGGTTTTCAACCTTTTGGTTGTTTCGGGGCGTAGTATTCCTCGTGGTCAGTGATAGTCACACCATAAAACTTGCCTCCATTGATGTGTATGAAAGAGCAATACATATTTTTGAATGTTCTTGTTCCAGGCCCCAAAAACCCGAAGGATAAGCTGGATGTGTTTCTGCAACCTCTAATCGCTGAGTTGGATTAGCTATGGATAGTCGGTGCACCCTCGTATGATATCTTTAAAAATAAAATTTTCAATTGTCGGTAGCCCTCATGTGTACAATTAATGATTTCCCCACCCACTCCATGTTGTTTGGTTGGAGCACGGCTGGCAGAACGGCATGTCCATATTGCATGGAACGTTCGGATGCATTTACTCTCAAGTGCAGTGGAAAACAATCTTGGTTTGATAATCATCGGAAGTTTCCTGATTGTGGTCATTCTTTTTTAAAATATAGAAGGAATCTTCGAGAAAACAGAAAGGTGAAGACTCCACCGCCGATCGTATGTTCAGGAACGGAAATCTTGGCAGAGATAGAGAGTTTGGGGATTTTGAAAGTTATTGATCTAGATGCAGAAGCCGTCAATGAACGAATAGCAAAATCAAGTGGTTGGAGGAAAAGAAGTATATTTTGGGATTTGTCATACTGGAGCACAAACTTGATTCGGCATAATCTAGATGTTATGAACATCGAGAAGAATGTGTTTGATAATATTTTCAAAACGGTTATTAATGTCAATGGGAAGACAAAAGACACTCCCAAATCTATGTATGAATTATATGAATATTGTTTTCGTCCCAGCCTATAACAAGACGCAGCAGGAATGTATCCTAAAGCTTGTTACACACTAGATAAGACATCAAAAGTTGTCTTGTGTGAGTGAGTGAAATCTCTTCAACTTCCAGATGGATATGTATCAAATATTGGCGTTGCATTGATATGAAGGGATTGAGATTGTTTGGTATGAAGAGTCATGAACGTCATGTGTTCATGCAAAGGTTGATACCAATTACCTTTTGAGAACTACTTCCCCATCCGGTGTTGAAGGCCCTCATAGAGATGAGTTTGTTTTTCAAGAGACTCAACTTCAGAGTAGTTGGGACTGATGATAAGATTCGATTAGAGTGTGATATTCCTCTAAATTTGTGTCATCTTGAAAAGATCTTTCCCTCTAGTTATTTTGACTCCATGAAGCATTTACTAGTTCACTTAGTATACGAGGATAGAATTGCAGGTCCAGTGCAATATAGGTGGATGTATCCATTAGAGAGGTTTCTTTCGCAAACTGAAGGACAACGTGAAGAACAAGGCAAGCGTTGAGGGCTCGATAGTAAATGCATATCTAATCGAAGAGGCATTAACTTTCACTTCGTACTATTTTGAATATTATGTCTTAACGAAAAGGACAAATTTGTCTCGTAATCATGATGGATAAAATGGTGAAGACAATGACGACGACGTTCCCTCAGTGTTTAAAGAATATGGTGAAACGTTCACAGCATCTGGGAAAAGATTCTTAAGCAACAAAGAATTCGATGCAGCGAGAAATTACGTTTTACTGAACTGTGAAGAAATACAAGAATTTATCAGGTTCGGAATGTCATTGTTTGTAATTTTTTAATGAAATATTAATCATATAATAAACTAAGATAATTATAATTTTATTCATACGCAATGTTTTCACGGAGGTTGTAAAACAGTTTCAACCAAACATTACAGACAATGGACTGAACAAAAAACTGGAAAGTGGATTTGTCAACTGGTTTGAGAGATATGTGAGTTGTTCTAAAATAATTATATACAATTGTGATATGTATATTCCATTTAAATCGATATCTTGATAAATAATATGTTTATTACTTTCCGTCGTTATAGGCACAAGATCCCTTGAATAATGTCACCGCCTAGTACATTAAGAGTCTAGCAGTAGTTTCATCACGATGTGTGACTATATATCATGGTTGCAAGAATAATGGATATAGATTTCACATAGTTCCATACGGATCAAATAGATCAACTTCGAGCACCGGCGTCTGTATAAAAGAAACAAACTACGGGGATAGTGAGTATGATTACTATGGTCGTCTCGTAGAAGTTGTTAGACTCGACTATACTAGCTTGTCCTACAAGAGCACACTCATGTTCAATTGTGAGTGGTTTGATCCAACTCTGCAGGCACAAAGGTTCATCCGCAGTATAATCTTGTCGATGTCAATTATAAGCGTGCATTTAATTGCTATGAGCTTTTTGTACTTGCTGCCCAAGCTGTTCAAGTTTACTACTGCCCGTATCCAAGTTTGAAATGAGATAAGCTGGATTGGTTGGCAATGTGCAAAATTAAAGCGAGATCGACAATAGACTTTATCAAGCCTATGCTGCCTAATCAATCCTTTCAAGAGGAGGAAATAGAAATGCCCAATTCAATACAATTGGAGGATCGAGGTTTCCAATTACACGTTGACCTTATTATAAATGAGTCGGATGAACTTGTCCATGAGGCAGAGAAGGAGACAGAAGATGAGTTTCTGACTGATGATGAAGATACGGATGAAGATGACGATAACCTATATAGTGAAAGTGTCAGTTCAGGTCAATTATAAAACTTATACATACATATATAGTTGAAATTATATTAGATTGATAGAATTGGTAGTTGGGGGAAAAAATCTGAGGATATATGATGATGGATGTAGTTACGGGGCTCTAGAAAGAATCTCATCATTAATTAATTTTCCCGATAGAGTCAAAGTGGTGCATCGGAAAAAGTAGTTAATAATGAGATTCTTTCTAGAGCCCCGTAACTATATCTATCATCATATATAATCAGATTCCTCTCCTCCAACTAACAATTCAATCAATCTAATCAAAATAAATTATAATAATTATTAGATTGATTGACATTTATCCCAGTTCAATTGTTCTTAAGTTTTAATGTTTTTTTTTAGATGAGAGGTAAAGATCGTGGGCGTCCTTATCTAGAAAAATCTTCAGACCGTGCTTCTCTTGGTTTATCATCATCATCTCATCATCACTTAGACGATGAAGACGATGATATGATGGACTTATCGGCAGGAACTCTGCCGATCGTTCCAGCCACCCCGTCCGATGCTAGTACATCAAGAGGCCTCATGCCACCACGTCCTGGAATGATCGAGATACATGTCGTACCCTCGGGGTAAGTCACTTTAATATAATTTTTGTAAGTAATAAATTATTTATTCTAATATATTACCCTAATAAAATCTGTGTTCTGCCAGGATACACACTGACTCGACAGAGTTACCGACGATCCTTAGGCTAATCCATGAGGCTCATGTACACCCCAATGAGTGGAAGTACGAGCATATTCCCAATTCTCATTGTCAGTTGTGGTGGCCCGAGTTTTTGGTAATTAAACTAATATTGTTCTCAAAAGTTATTATATATAATGATTTTATTAATTAAATTATTTTATTTTATTTTTTTGCAGAGGTGATGTTATTGAGACCTGATCCCAAACTTTTGTGCACCCCGTTTTAATAATTAATTTAAAAGAACGTCAGTTTGCTCGCAAGTGTACGAGGTAACTGTAGGGTGATGAGTTTGACTCGAGTCGTATCTCTCGAGGAAACAACTGTTCGGTTTTATCAATATTTTTCTCATTTACGAATAACATACATATACATTTGGGGTTTTAAAAGTATTAAATTGATCATTATAACTAAAGTAATAATTAAGCTAAAACTAATTACTTTAAACTAGACTATCAATTACGAACCTAACAAATACTAAAGCTGATTAAACTAATTATTCTAATTTATCAACTAAGAGTAGTAGCTAAATTATCGATTAACGCTGTGAAGATTAAAAGCTAATTAACGTATATTAAGGAACTATCGCTAAGCAATTGAATCATACGAATCCAAGAACAATTAACTAAGCATAAACTAAATCGCATAAATAAGCTAAATTAACCAGCATCCAATATCCAAGCATAAGTAATAATTAAACTAATTAAAACTAGAATTAAATAAGAGTTTATCTAAACAATTAACTAGAAAATTATCGAAGAGTGTAGAAAACTTATTGAAACTAAGGAAAGCAATGAAAAGCTCCAGCTATTCCGGAGTTTGAACGCTGATCTTGGGCAAAGATGGACTCTCGAGTGCGAAATCGGTGTTTCGGATGCGTAGAACTTCGATCCTTGATTCGCGTCTCCAAATCTTTTTATAAGACGTGGATTTATTGTTATTGAATGCTAAAATACCCTAGGATAGATGTATCTCTCGTGGTACCCTCTCTGTTCTCCAAAAATCCGAAAAAAATGAGGTTTTAAATAGATATTAGGAGTCTTGGCGCACAAGAAATCCTAATTTCCGAATTCTGGGCCGTCGCGTCGACGGAGCATCGACTGACGCGAGCAGGTGATCGGCGGGGCTCGGTAGACTTGGTCGGCAGTGCTCGGCAGGTGTGGTCAGCAGGTGCGCGCGTCGGCTGGCAGGTGCGTCGACAGGGTGTGTCGACATCGACGCTGCAGAACTTAGCGTCGGTGTTGCGTCGACAATGGTGCGTCGACATCGACGCTTCAGAACGTAGTGTCGGCAGTGCGTCGACTGAGCGTTGACTGACGCATTCATGACTCACTGACATGGCTCGCGTCGACGGAGCGTCGACGGTCGCGTCAGTCGACGCGACTGAGCGTCGGTCTCCGTTTCTCGATCGTCTGCTACTCATTTCACCGGAAAGCTTGTTCTTCTATTCTTGAACATCGAACTTCGTCTTTTACGTGCTAAACTCTTCTGGTTACTTAGCTGTAAGGTGAAAAACAATGAAACATCACCTAAGTGCATCAATTAAGATCAAAATGCGGTAGAATAAGCTGGAATTATAAAATTACGGAATTACGCCTAAATCATCCAACTTATACCAAAAACAAATAGAAAAACGTACTAAATTACTAATAAAAATAAGGACAAATCTACTCTAATCAAGACCCCAGTGTATATTCTGAGGAGGTCGTACGACGTAACTTCTACAGTATTATGGTCGCCTCGTGGCAGAGCCGTCTCCACGAGTGGAAGGCGAATTGGAGAACGGAGTGGAGGGTGCCCACGTGCGTCGGTGAGGAGATCTGGAGGAGATGGGTGGTAAAGTTCGAGAAGCCAGAGAACAAGAAGCAGTCGGAGCAGGGGAGCAGGAATAGGATGAGCGAGCCCAGCAGACCTGGTACTGGGATAGTCAAGCACAGAGGAGGGTCTCGGACTGCGATTGGTCATGCACGTCAACTCGTAAGTAAAATTAAATATATTTGTAAATTTAGCTCGTAAGTAATTAATTAGTTCATAATTACTAATAAATTAAAAAAATTAAATATTGTATACAGCGTGAGGATCTGGGCAGGGAACCTAATGCATTCGAGCTTTTCTTGACTATGCACCAGAGACCCGACGACTCTTTCACTGATCCTCAATCACAATAGACTTTTTTAAATATTATTAGATATAATTAATATAAATGTATATCTTTCATTTCTAATCCTCATGATGGTAAATTATACATCAATCAAAATATTACAGGAGGAGTATCAGAGTCGTCTGGAGGAGGCTCGTGCTTTATCATCGGGTCCTGCCACCATTGACGAGAACACGGCCTATACAGACCGTCGAGGTGAAGAAGGGTCGTCGGTTTGGCATGGGATGTTTAGGAACTCTTCTAGCTTCGAAGAGTTTTAGAGGCGGTACCTCCTTTGTTCCTGATAACCGTGTCTCACAGCTCTAGACGCAGATGGAGATTTTGAAGAGCCAGGTCGAGAGTCAGCTCGAGGCGAGCCAACGAGCACATCAAAAGTAGCTCTAGGCGAGAAAGCGTGCACATCAGAAGCATCTACAGGCAATGCGTGAGGAGCATGCACGTCAGCAGCTCTTGTATGAGGTGGCTCTCCGTGACCAGGTGATGCAGGAAGTCGACGCAGTGATGGCGAGATGTCGATGGTCGTCCTCTAATGCTCCAGTTGATGATGATGATGTGTAGTAGATTTTAGAACAAATAATATTTATGTTTGGTACTTTATTTAAACTTTATAGATTATATGATATAATTGTTAATTAATTATATTTTATTTTTAATTTATATTTTTTTATAGAAATGAAAAATAGTTTTCGTATTAAATTATTGATTTGCGAAATAAATACAGGTAAAAATATCAAATAAAATAAAGTGAAAATAAAATAAAATTTAAAAATAAGTTTATTTGAAAATGTTGACGGGGCGGTCCCGTCAGCATCATTTGAACAATGATGACGGCTAAGACCCGTCAGTATTATTTAAGTTTGCTGACGGGTATCGGATTATGGCTAGGTTCTTTGCTGATGGGATTCACCCGTCAGCAAAGCATTTGCTGACGCCAAAAATACTGACGGGCACGGCCCGTCAGCAAAAGACAATTTTTTTTTGTAATGAATGTCACTAAAAAAAAATCAACAACTTGTTATTTTTGTGTTTTTTTAATACTACTCTTAAAATTTGCAGACTTACACATAATTTATGAGCAAAAACAAATCGCACATTGTTCACATACCATTAACAAGTTCATGAGCAAAGATTTCAAACACCATACACATCATAGACCATTAACCTCCCTCAAACATAGAATCTTGCTTGCCCTCAATCAAAACATAGAGTAATATCAAACAAACAAATTGTTAAAATAAGGGGAAATAAGGATAGATATCACTTGAGTCAATTGCAAGAAGGTCCTGGTTCAAGCTTCTGAATCTCGACCACCTTATAGCAGCTTAGGTGGCGGTGAATTTCTCGACGGAGTGACTGAATTCAATGGTTCGGTTTAAACTTACCTCTGGTGAGGTCTGCGGTTCACTGAATCACCTCCGGTGAGTTCTCGTGATGATCGGAGCCCGACTGTGGAAGACACAACAGATTAATATCCAATGTGGTTGTCGGAGACCGGCGGCACAACTCGATCAGCTTCTAGTGAAGCTTGCGAAGGTAGCGGGAAATCATTTGCGGAAAATGTTAATGATACTGAATACTTTATCTGGATTCTTCATCTCTGATAGTGAGTTCTCGTGATGATTGGAGCCCTTGGGGCTTGTTTGGTTTAGGACTTCCAATACCAGGATTGGGATTCTAAATCTCAATCCTCGTTTGTTCTACGACTCAAATTTTCAACCCACAACCAACAATTTCTTACACCTTACCCCACACTCAATTATTTTATCACATCATCATTATATTTAAAAAATTAAATATCACTAAATACAATACAATAATACATTATCATCACTTTCCAGACATGATTTGACATCAAATACAATATAAAAACACATTATCATTCACTTTCTAAACATGATTTGATATTTACAGTAAAAAGTAAAGGATTTTGAATCCTATAACAAATAAAAATTTTTATTATTTACAAAATTCTCACTCAAGATTCTGAATATTAAAATTAAAAATACCAACGAAGTTTAATCCAAACAACCCCAAAAGAATTTGCCTTCAATTTATTTCTTGTCTATGCGACTATTCCTATCCATGAGTTAGTTGGCAAATGGAGTTTGGTTACTTTTTTATGCTTTAAGTGGGCTTAAGACAAGGTGGGCCAGATTTTTGGGCATAAATCCTCTTTTATTTTTCATTTTCACAAAATAAACCCAAAAACATCATTGTCCGGCCCAACTGCAATGTCCCTACACCAGGCATTTTAACGTGATAATTTGTTCCCATGTTTGATCAAAAAATTTAGTCTGCAAACAAGTTCAGTGACCTAATAATAATAATAATAATAATAATAAGACAATTATAAAATAGTTCCAGTAACTTAGGGGTGGTTGCAAATTAGAGCAACACTCTTGTTAGGCCGAACTAACGAATCATCCGTTAAACTAAAGTTTAATATCCAATACATTATAATGCAAAAATCAATACATTATAATAAAAAACCAATGCAACATATTACAAATACATCACAGTATAAAAATTAAAACATCATACGAGTCAGAGATTTATGAAAAACTAATACTTTATAGTACAAAAATCAATATACAAAAACCAATACATTATAGTATCGGGTCAAATAGTCTAACGGGTTATGACCCATTAATCTGGCCTAACACAAGTGTTTGCCGGCAATTTAATACCACTAAATATATTTAGTAGTAAATTTGCCCATTAACTTACAAAATAATAGCAATTTAACAAAATTTTGCCGAAAAAAAAAAAGAATCGCCGGATTCTTTCATTTTCCGGTGAAAAAATATTGACATTGACCAATTTTGACCAAGTCAATGCTGATGTGGTAACAAATAATAACAAAAATATAAATTTTATTACAAAATCAGAAACTTATTTTAAAATTTAAAAAACTATTTAAATTTTAAAAATTAGACAAAAATATGAAAAATATATTATAAAATTTGAGATTATTTTAAATTTCAAAAAAAAACAATTAAAACATAAATTTAAACAAAATCTAGGGAAGTATTTTAAAATCTGAAACTATTTAAATATAAAAAAAGATTATTCAAAAATAAAATTAAAACAAATCTGAGAAAATATATTATAAAATTTGAAATTATTTGAAGTATGTGAAAATAAATATATAGAATCAATACTAAATATGGAAAAATATTTATTAAGAATTTTTTTTAATATGTAAAATATTATATTAAAATACATGATAAAAAACATCCAGAAAATATTTTATATAAGAAATTATTTTGCATATGAAAAGAGGATGTTTTAAGATAAATTTAGAAAATTATTTTATAATACCCGAAATTATTATAAATATTAAATATGTTTTTAAATATAAAAATAATTTTAATTTTTTATAGATACTTACCCATATTCCGTTTTGATTTTATATTTTTAATATTTCATTGTATATTTAATATAATTACAAAAACTTTATAAAACCATTTTCCAAATATTATTTTATATTTTAATTACTTTCTTTTTACATATTTCATAAAAAATGGATTTTAAAAACATCTTTCAAGTTTTGTATTAATTTATAGTTTAATAATATTTTTTTGGCATATTTAAAAAATCTTAGATCTTATTACATATTTTATATTTTTTTTAAATATTATATTTTAAAAGATTCTTAAAATAAATTTCAAATTTTAAATAAATTTTTTAATTATTCTTCTTCCACATTGACTTATTCAAAATTGGTCAAAGTCAATTTTTCACCGAAATTGAAAAAATTCGGCGAACTTTTGTTTTTCGGCGAAATTGGGGTTAAATTGCTATCTTTTTATAAGTTATTGGGTAAATTTACCACCAAATATATTTAGTGGTATTAAGTTGCCAACCCCCTAAGTTATTAAGGCTATTTTGCAATTTTGCCTAATAATAATAATAATGATGATGATGATGATGAAGAGGAAGAGAAGAAATAAAATAAAACAGAATGAAATATCATTGGGTTGCCTCCCAACTGATGCTTTTGTGTAGTCATTGACTCAACATAGTACTACCCTTTTAATTAATAGTTCAAGGAGGTTTCGACAGAGGTCTCGAAATGTGCAAAAACCTTACGACCTCAAGCTTACTAAACTCCATCCGTTTCAAAATGGATGCTTAATCGGATATTTTCGACTTGGCGGTAAGTCCACATGGAAAATGGCGAACACACACATCACATCCTTCTCAAACCACTCGATTTTATTCTTATTGATGTAACACTCTTTCAATGTACGTGCAACCCCCTTCAAAAACTTGGAATGTGTTGGACTTTGTGAAGTCGCTTCAAGTGATGGGATTTTAATCTCGATCATCTTGAAGAAGTATACAACTTGCTTTTCAATGCCCATCTCTGATGCTCTTTTAAATGGGAAGGGAAGTGATTCTGTTGTGCTTAGAGCATCAACTCGAGGGATTTTGTGTTGTTCGGCTTTAGCAAATTGCATATTGGGCAACCCAATACCAAACTGTTTTAGTTCCATTTTGCCCCCATCCTTCTTTTCCTCATCTCCAGGCTTACTTATCAACTTCTCATGAGATTCAAGAATCTCGCCACTTTGCGGCGTGATGGTGCTCGCAATTATTTAATTTATTTCGGGTTGAGATAGAAAATTGCCTCCCGAATGGCTTATGTGCTCTACCAATTGACTAACCTGACACTCCAAGTTTTTTAGGCCAGCCTTAGTGTCTTCCTTGAATCGCAAAGTGTTAGACACCAATGTTTTCATCATTTCCTCCAATGATGGACCGACATCTCAATTAACCAACAACTCATGATAGTACGGCGGGCCTTGATGTTGGGATTTTGATCCATTATGATCAATGGGCTCTCCATCCATCTCAAAACATGCATCATGAACATAAAATTGATGAGAGTATGCATCCATTCCCAAAGTTAATATTTATAAATTTTCATATAATTCCTCCACTAAATAGTATTAGCGGTTAGTAAGGGTCGATCCCATGTGGAGTGTTTATATTAATAGAAATAATAAAAACAATAATAACGAAAGAAGGGGAGTTTTGGTGATTCAAAATACTACTAATTAAGAATAATATAAATAAACTACAGTACTAGATAATATGGAGAAAAATAATAATAAGAAAACTTCTGGTTCACGGTTCCGTCTACTACTGGCTCAACTAAATCTAATCAATTGTGATAGCTAATTTTACTATTTTCTACAATTACTAGCTCTAACTAAAAATAAGCTCTGTTATTGAAGTTTTTCCCTTACCGAATAATCAATCAAAATAAGCTCTTCGATTAAATCTAACTATTGAATAATTTAAAATAAGATCTCTAGATTTAATACAATAGCAGCTTTTACAAATAGGAAAATAGGATAGTCTAAGTAATAAACTCACAAGTTTGGTTTATTTAACTATTAGATAACCATTGTGGATTTTCTCTTGAGATATTTCTCCATGAGAAATTGATGCCCTCTAGGCTTTAATAAGAAAATAAAAAGACTAATTACATTATAAATTATGAGAAAAAGACTACTTTCAAATTTAAAAATCATCTTTGATACATAAAAGATTGAAAACTCCAGTAGCCATAACCAAACATTCCTTAATTATATTGTAAACAGTTTATCAAATATGTTGTGTGCATATGGATTTCAGTTTCTTATCATTTCAATTTATAATAAATAAATAAATACTTTTGTAAAACTTCCTAGTGTTTATTTATTTGCTATAAATATTAATTTAGAAGTTACAAACCACTATACGAGAGAATGTGCTTACTTATAACTTCATACAAACAAATCATTCTCAATACCAACAAAAAAGAATCAAGTAAAATAGTACCTTTCCATCCACTGCGGAATTAATGATTACAGCCACAAGTTCTTGATTGGTTATATAAATACAAAATTCAAAATACAAAATATAAAATGAAACTTACGGATTGAATTTGAAGTCTTGGAGAACAATTATGAGTTGAATCACCAAATTGAGTTATTTTGTGTTTACAATTGCTGTTATGAACCTTTGATTTATTTTTTTTTTTAAATTTTAGTTTTATGACAAGTGCCAGAATGGCAATTGGAGATGACTTTATATAGCAATGGAAGTTAGATCTTGAGGTTGAGGACAATAATGTCTTTTCTACATGCATGTTTCTTTTTTCTTCTTATATCTCTTGTCTTTTTTATTTTTTAAAGGAGGATTGTTTATGGGCCAAACCGAATTGACATCTTATGTTTACTTGGGCTAGAGCCCAAATGTGGCTAAAAAGGTGGGGGGTGGTGGAATTCGTATTTAAGAGGGGTGGGGGGTGGGGAATATAAATTATATTAGTACTAATTAAATGAATTGAGAGGGGGTAGCCGCCCCTTTAAGATGAATGTGGCTTCATCCCTGTATATAATTCCATGTAGTAGGATTTCGCCGTACCCCCAATATTTGTTTCATCTATTGAGTGCAACTGTAATCTCACACTACTCTGGCAAGATGGCGTGGAAGACCAAGAAAAATCCAGAAACCAAGTAAGTGTTGATTCTTCTCTTCAAGTTTAAAATATTTGAGTAGTGTGGAATTATCGAGGTTCGGTGAGTAGTATTATTTTTCTTCTTCTCTTCAATGTTGATATTGTATGTGATTTGTTGGGTATTTTTTGGGTAGTTTGTAATTCAGGTGAGTGGTATTGTTTCTTCTTTTGTTCAAGTATGGATCCTGTCGAGTTTCAAATTATGCAGTTAATAATTATGGTGGGGAGGTTCTTTTCTTCTTCAATTCAAGTATGAATTTTGTGTATTTTTTACTGCTTCCCTCGAACTGGGTAGTTTGCAATTTTGGTGGTTAATGATTTGGGTGTCATAGTTCTGTGATTTATTGGGTAGTTTGGAAATTGGGTGGGTAGTATTTTATATGCTAATGTTCAATTCTAGATTTTCCATATTTTTCATGTAGTCTCTATTTAGGGCTTTTAAAGTCAGACTTAATTGTACTAGATTTTGACCACCATGGAAATGAGGGTAGAAGAAATTGATTGAACTAGTTTTTAGGTTGTTTTCTATTTAAAACTTGAATTGCATACTAACGGATATTAACTAGTATGAAACTAAAGATAACAGAAAATACTAGACTGGTTTATGCTTAGCATGGTTAGTGCAGAATTAGTAGTATAATACTTGAGTTTGTAGTATGCATTTAGTGATTTGATTTTGTATGTATTGATATTAAGGATTCTTTTCAACATGTGAAAATCAGTTTGAAATTTGTTTTTAGGTAGTTTGGATTGTAGTTTTTTTACATATTTATGCAGTTTCGGATTAGGTCTTACATGCACTAAAATTGGATTGAATCAGCTAGTGTTTTGTTTGTGTATTCCATATTTACATGTAGATCAATAAGGATACCTGTAAAAAAGAATAAATGTAGTATGTGGGCACTAGGCATGTAGCACGTAGTATGAAATTGTTCCATATGAAACAGCTCTAATTCCATACAATGTGATAATCAAAGACTTTTTTATCTCACTTGTGTAGAGTGTTTTTTTTTTTGTTGGTTATCCATATGAATATCAAGTTGCATATGTGGTTTGAATGTCGCACTAATATTTCATAGTACATGTGTCAACCTAATATACTTTATATGAAAAGAACAAATTTTTAGTAGAATTTGCAAATTGCCAAATCTTATAACATAGGATTCCCTCTAAAACGTTTTACGTTGGATCATGGAAACCACAATGGCCGAAGTAGCAAGAAAGCCACTAGGACTCGCAACATAGAACAACTACACTACCAATTGTTGACGTGGAAATATGTGCCACAACAAAGAGACACATAAGCATTATACACTATTTTATTAAATGTATATGTAAGAGAAATTTGTTCTTCTATATTAACATAAAACCTATTGTCCAATCCGCACCAGGAGTTGTGTTGTTTTTGTTTATTTCTACATGAAGCATGAGGTGCAGAAAATAGTCATACCTAACCATGTTAGCAAATGCATCATTAAGAATTTGAAGGCAAAATGGCTAAAATGTGGAAAATGTAAAAGGAAAAGCATAATAGAAGAAGACACAAAGGAGACGAAGGAAACAATATAAATTAGGGCTCTCTTATTCATCCAAGACTCCCTTTATATAGGGGTATTAAATACATATTTCCATAATACATAAAGATAACAAATATCTAAATTATCCTACATCAGTTACTTATTGACGAAAACACACTAATTGTGTTTTTCCTTCAACACTCCCCCTTGTTCCAAGTCAAAGGGTGAAATGGTGTTTCATTGTTGCCTCATTAAAACCTTGCCAAGTAACAAAACCCAGTGGAAAAAATAAAACTTGGTTTAAGGAAAAAGAGTACAACACACCTATATTGAGACTCCCCCTAAAGTCTACACCTCTCTTTGTTATGTACATCTATCTAGAGAACTTTGAAGGTCTCCACTTCGTCAATTTGCTTGACTCTTGATAAAGTCCATAATTGTTGGCTGTGAAAGAGTTGTGGTGATATTATTCGTATTATCACATTTTCTTCAGTGATAGAGTTCAAGCCACTATTATAAGATATATGAATGATCATAACATTTACCATAGATACTCACGAACTACTACATGTATGATAATGATCTCTTTACATAGATTGAGTGAGTAACCAACATCAACGATACTATTTGGTATTTCACAGTGGGAAGTAAACTCAACATTTTCTTTAGGGATTACAAGTCCATCTGCTTCCAATTATATTTATGAATGGGAAAAATAAACTTGCGTCAATAGTTTCTTTAAGGTATCAAAGTACATTTTGATTCCATTCCAATGACATTGCGCTTTCTTGAGTTAAATCAAGATAAAAATTTTGAGAAATTATTATTTGGTCAAGTATATTAGTAATAGTACAATAATGTGCATATTTTACATATGAAGGGAATTTCAGCTCCCACCAGTTCTTCGCCAATCCGTTGACAAAATTGATCTTTCCTTATATCTTCACTTTGACCAGTCATAGGAGTGCTAACATATTGCATTTATCCATATTTAATCGCCTGATCATCTTTTGGATATATGTAAACTGTAGAATTTAGTATTCCACAAAATCGGGTTTAGTGTAAAGCCTTAACATGACCGAGTTCTTCCATGGTTCATTATCTCAAATTAAAATTCCAAATAACTAGAGATATCTCTTATTTCATTAAGAGTGGATATTATGTTCATATCATCGACATATACAACTAATCGCAAATTTGAAACTTGTTTTCTTTATAAATACGCAAGGGCATATATTATATTTTCCCAATCAAGTAGTCACTTAAACAGTTATACCAAATCCGTCTGGATTGTTTCAAACCATAAAGTGAGTATTTTAATTAAATTGCAAATGCACTCCGTGGCTTAGAGTCACTTGCCTTGGCAAGGAAAGGCCAGCAAGCACTTTCTTATATATCTCGATATCATGATTCCCATAGAAATATGATGTAACCATATGTATAAGCTGCATTCTCATTCTTTAGAATTATAAAATCTATTATGGGAGAGTACATATACCCATAGTCAGTTCCAGGGCGTTTTGAGAAACTTTGTGCTTCAAGTCTAGATTTGCAACTCATGGCTTTATTTTTCTCATTGCGCTTTCTGACAAAACATTGTTTATGTCATACAGGCTTTAGACTTGGTGAGGTTAGCACTACCAGACCAAATACCTGTCTTGTTGTCAGTGAATTTAGTTCTACCTGGATTGATTCTTTAGAATTAGGTCAATTTGCTCTATATTGACATTTCAATAGAGCGTGGTCGATACTATCGTGCACTCTGGTTCCTTGAGCAATAGTGTATATATCATCAATGTGTGTGGAAGATATTTCCACCAACTTATATAAACTCTTATTGTACATTGAGATTTCTTTATTCTCTGGAGTCATATTAAACATCGGAGCGTCCTCCAGTAATGATTCATGGACATACGTATAATCAGAGATAATCTCATGAGAGTAATTATCTTCATTGATGATCAATTGAAGTTGTGCCATACATGCCCTCTTATTCCTTGGGCGAGTATTGATCGAACCAAGTGACCTCCCCATGTTCCTTTTGGGAGTCACCACCTCAACCTAAGTATGGTTTCAATGTATTAATATGCGACATTGTGCCCCTTATGGGGTCTTTAACCTTGCAGACATATTTGCAGCTGGTATATATATGATCTCATCACTTTAGAAATTGAGTCTTCTATACTTTGAAGATCAATTGTTCACTTTACTTTACTTTCACGTTATATTGTGGAATGCAGGGATCATAATGAGACATAGTGTGAAAATATTCTTGTCGTTTTATTAGAAAATACTTTATCTTATCTCCCCTAACGACGGGAAGACTGTCTCGTTAGAGTGACAAATCCAAAGATTTAACGGTAAAGAGATCGTCTGTCAAAGGTTTCAAATAGCGAATGAATGTTGGAGATTTATATCCAACATAAATACTTAATTGTATTTAGAAACCCATATAAATCCGTTGTGGGGGCATAATAGGCACATATACTGCGTAATTAAATATGCGTAGATATGAATTATCAGGCTTATATCCAGTTACCAACTGGTACGTAAAATATTTGGTTAGCAGAGGTTCATAAACGAATAAGTAAGAGTTGCGTGAAATATTGCATAACCCTGTGCAGTGACAAATATATGAGTGTCAATAAATATCATCTTATTCACCATCTTTATTGTTTTTGTCTGTGTCTTCTTTGAGTCCTTATTGTATATGCACATTAGGGTACAAAATGCATTACATCGATCTTGATTAAAATGCAATAGACATCAAATACTTTTTATGTAAACTCTCTAGTATTATGAATTTGGGTGCTTTATAAGGGTGGTGAATCCTCAATCATACTAAATGTGCTAGAATTTTTGCAAATACAACATTTTTATGGACAATACATGTTGAAGCATCGATCAAACTATAAAATACTTGAAAGATCCGCATTTTGAATGGTTATGTCCACATGTATCACTTATTATCAATTATAAGAATGAAATATTATACTTTGTATCTTTAGCATATGCAGGTCTCAATCATACAATTTTGCTAATGAACAAGTTTTGAAAAAATGAGTGATATATCTTTTAGATATGAATGTATGTAGTGCTCCCAGTACTTTAGAATGCACTAGCTGTAATGTAACAACATTAGTTCGACACAATACTGTGCATCAAATTTTATCTCGTTTTGTGTTTCACTCAAAATAAAAGATGTCCATGTTGATTTCTTAAGATATGGACCATCATATCACGATGACCAAAGAATCCATGTCAGTCGTGTCAAAACTTGAATGAGTCAGTGTCCAAAAGTTCTTTGTTGGTCATACCTTATGATTCAATAATCAAAAAGTAGTAAAGTAAAACTACTAGATTGACTCTAAAACGTGTTTTCTTCCACATAAATGAAAGGTATAGTCCATTCTCATAATGTACTTCTTAATAATAATCATCAACATGAATATCATCAAACTTAACAAGGTTTATCTCTCTCCTTGTACATACTGAGCTTTTATGACTTTAATCAATGTGCCACTAGGCATCAAGACTTTGTCACATATAAATATCAATACAGTGAATAATTGTCTATTCCTCGACAAATCCTCACATTCTTTAAAGATATTTGAACGAAATACTTTTCATTCTAATATTTTAGATTATTTGATAGATATGTTACATTATATCTTAATAGTATACTCCTGAACCTTGTATATGAATGCGTGGTAAGTAAACTCAATTACATTCAATGCTTCAGAATGAAATGCAAGATTTACCAATAAGCCAAAAATAAATAAATTAGGCCACATTACATAAATCTAACTCAAAATAAACTTTAATACCAAATAAAGTAGTCTAATATGAATGATCGATTATACTTTAACAAGTTCTTTATAAAGTAAGAAATAAACAAAATTTATCAATCAAAAATAGAGGATATCCATTGACTAAGCAAGGTTATTGGGAGAACCTCCATGACTTCTACCACGACCAATAAGTATCACGAATTCTTACATATCTTACCTAGTGGTTAGCCTTAAGAAATTTCTTTATCCGTAGGTCTAACATTGGTATTATGAAGAATAATGCCATGCCTCTCAATGATTTATTATCATAATTAATATTATACAAGTGCGTCAGTATGTTTGCTCAAGTGAAAAATATAGAGTGAGATCATATCTCTCAATTACTTATTGTCATTTAAAATGACTTTCTTTTTCACATATGGTAAGACATGTTTTTAGTTGCAACATATCAAATTCATTGACCCTTTTTAGCAAGCAAACAAATGACTTTTCACTAAATCCTGAGGCTTGGAAGTAGTGTTTCATAAAATTTTCAAAGTATTCATTTAGAGCACATCTCAAAGTTTATTGAAAATCTTCAACTACATATACTTCCAATATGAAGTCTCAAATGCATTAGAGAATTGACTTTAACTTAGTTTCACGATTCTTTGTCAGTTGGGGGTTGGTGTATGATATTATTGGGGAATTGTAGTTCTTCTAGTTCCCACATCAAACCAATGATGGTAGTACTCAATTTCTTTTGAGTATATTATTTTGTATTTAGATTGAGTTAGTTTAATCAATTTCATTAAATAATGAATTTGAATAATATATGTCATACTTTCTTTGATATTATGTGAATATACTTTGTCACGAGACTTATTTATACAATTCTCTATCGTTCATGAACTTTCATTATCATGAAAATATTCAAATGTACAATCAATAATGCATACATTGAAAGTAGAATATTATGTAAAATCAACTTGAAGAGAATTACCAACATACATGAATCTATCAAATCATCGAAATTCATGATTAACTAAACATATTGGATATATCATGATCAAATCCCATCTAATCATGTAAATAAGAAATCATCTAAGGTCATAAGTACTAAAATATTATGTACTCTATGAATATCATAAAAATATTCCAAAATTTCATATTTGTCAATATTGTACATAATATCACATGTATATAATCATAGGTAACATATATACATATACATGCTTTGTATAAGAATGCATAATAATACATACCATTACATATATTAATATAACCAAATATTTATAGTTGCATTTAATAAATAATAGGGTAATTCGAGTTACCTTGAAGGAGAGCCACAATTCTTTCCTAATTTTATTTTTTAATAGGTTTGTCCGCGATACGTCTCTGATGACAAAAACCTTCAAACCCGATCTCCACCGTACATATTTAACTAATATATATTTTGAATATTATATCCAAAATACAGCATCATCCAACGGTTATATTATGCGTAATTTAATTTTTAAAAGAAACTGGGAAGACAATTTCGGGAAACAGGATCAGCTCTGTTAAAAATTCATTATCGGATTCCTTAGACTCTATATTCGAATCTCCACCATTAATATCAAATGGATATATGTTTGGAATAATACATCCAATGTTTGGCTTGATCCAACGGTTCGATTGTGAGAAATCTTATTTTCAAAAACACTGTATAGAGAATTTTGAAAACAAAATCTTCTTTGTTCGAAATTTTATATATATCTCCTCTTATCTCCGAATCCAATCTCCACCATTCACAACGTAATCCAAAAGGTCTTGAAGATGTTTTAGAAATTGGAACACGATCCAACGGTCGAAACATAAAAAAATGATTTTTCAAACTTACAACGCGGTTAGATTTTTGACGTACGAAAATTGTATAATTGTTGCTTTGGTTATGAAGGCTTATTCTCGATCACTCTCAATAGGCCATAGGATCGTACTGATAACGTGTAAAAGGAAAAGTATAATAGAAGAAGACACAAAGGAGACGAAGAAAAAAATAGAAATTAGGGTTCTCTTATTCATCAAAGACTCCATTTATATAGGGGTATTAAATACATGTTTTCATAATACATAAAGATAACAAATACCTAAATTATCCTACATCAGTTACTTATTGACGAAGACACACTAATTGTGTTTTTCCTTCAACAGAAAAAACATTTTTTTTTCTCTTGTAAAAATAGGTAGCGTGGTAGTGTTTGAAAAGGTTTAGTTATTTAATTCACACGGAGATTGTGATATTATTACTGTACTATTTTGTTAACAATATATGTGTGACATTATAGTATACTTTATGTCGTTATTTCTTGGTAGCCATTTGTTTTAGTCTTCTTGTTATCATGTAGTATGGATTGAAACAATATGGCAAGTGTTTTGTCTGGTATTTTGGTAATGATTTACGATAATACCATACTAGTCAATAACATGTTATTTCGTACTACTTCTAAGATAAATGTACACACGATTTAGAACTTAATACTATATGGTTATAGAATATATGAGATAAAATGTAGAAATATATATTAGAGATTTAATTTCATAAGTACTACCTGTAAGAAAAATACAAACTATATTCCATACTACTCTCTAATAAATGGTGTAAATGGTAGAAAGAATACATACTATAGATAATTCCATACAATAGGGAAATTGCATATAGCTTTCTAATATTTTAGTACTACTATCTAACAATTCCATAATATTGGTCGTTTAATCGTCAATAGTATAAAAATATGATAGTAGTTTTGAATTTATGAATATGATTGATATGATAATAATTATAGTATGGAATCTCATAAAACAAGTATAAATTCCAAACGTGTAGGAAGTCCAAACTAGTATAAAATCTACCCGGTACAAATTTATCCCATTTTTCTCACCTTATATTCTATACTAATTGAAATTAAGAACTCATACTATCCGTTTTAATCCCATAAACTACTCATCAAGCAACTATAAACTTTTAAAAAATAATTTCAAAATTTTAAACACAAAATAACCTTAATTCCGAGTTATGAAATCTCAAATAATGAAGTTCCATACTAAATCGTGAGTTTTATACTACATTTGTAGTATTACATTCTACTTGGCAAAATCACCTACCACCTTTGGTCGCCATTGTCATCGTCGCTGGTCATCATTATCCCCGTCACCTATCAAATTCCATACTACTTTGGCAAAATTACATACTACTTAGCGAGTACATACTACTTTTCCAAAAACTGGAAAATTACATACTACTTTAGCAAAATCTGAGAAATTACACGTTGCTTACCAAAATCTAAGAAAATCACATACTACTTGGCAAACTCTTGAAATTACATACTATATTGAGAAGCTACATACTACTAGCCTAATTTAGGGAATTCATAAAACCTTATAAACTACATACTACCTCGTGAAACTTTTGGAAAATTACATACTAAACCGCATACCATGAACAAAACTTCATGAAACTACGATTTCATTGTAGTCCAGTATGTAATTATGTATAGTGTAGTACGGAATTCTAGATTTGTAATTTTGGCTAATGATATGGGATTAAATCCCTAATTCTATTTAGAAGCATTCATTTAAGCATCAATGGAATTGGGTCCCTGATTCTCTTTGTACTTTTGCGCCCATCCATCCCATCAACCTCACTACTCCATCTCCACCGCACACACACTCGTCGAAGGACGACGAACACAATGCGGTGGCATGGAGAACGTCAAGAGAATGATGGGTTGTGGCATTTCATGACTGAACATGGGCCTGGTGTCTTGTGTTTTGAGTTCATCTTGGCGGCAAGGGAGAATGTCAACATTTAGCCGTTCTAAATTTTGGGCTTAGTCCCGACGGTGCATGATTTGTCGATGACTAAGAGTGCTGGTTCAGCAGATATAAAGATGATGGTGGCTCGATGGGAAGGGGAACTAAATCTGGTTTCTGAGAAGATGAATGGTGGTGGCTCCGGCAATTTGGATCTAATGCAGGGCAAGGTTAGGTCTCTGGTTTGCGTCTCATGGGTTTTAAACTAACTTCTTGTTTAGGTTGTTTGAGAATGATGATGATGGCTTCTGGTGTTTATGGCTGAGATGGTATTTTATATTAGGTTTTTTTAGTTTTTAGGTTCCATCAGAGCAGATTTGTCAATCCTATATATAAATAGGATTATATGGGTTCTATATGTCATATATGGGAATAAAAAGATTCGCAGCATTATATGGGGGTTGGTTATTATGTTTTAGGATTATATGGGAGTTTTCTCTAAAAGGATTTATTGGAGAAACCAATTTTTCGATGAACTAATCTTGAAAAGGTTAATAAATGGTAAGATATCATTAGTTCAGAAAAGTGTCGTGCGTGAGATTTTGAAACCCGAGGAGAGCTCCAAAAGTAGTACCCTCGAGCTTAATGCTCACGTAATTTTTTCATCCATAATAATAGAAAAGTATTATAGTACAAATTTAAGAGACAAGATTATTGATAATATTTATCATCCAAAGAAACTCCATGGTAAATGTTTAAGATAAATACATTAAAAAATAATTGAAATGTAATTAGGCTATCTCCTCAAAGTATCATAAACTAGCTTAACTATAACTCATCTCACAATTTTATAAACAAAAGTATTAATTAGATTTTCATAACCAACTTTTTCAACCACTTTTTTTAGATGGAAAACATAGCCAAACCATTTCGTTTCCCCGTGACATAGTAGACTGGAGATTATTTATCAATCACATGATGTTACCAGGTTAACAATGCAAACGAGAGCATAAGAAAGTTGGAATCTGTAAACCATTAAAAAAAACTATTTCTATTGTACTAAAGCTTCAGTATATTTCAGTTTAGTTTTCAAACCTTTAAGCTCACCTTTCATATTGTTTACCTCATCGTAGTCTTAACCACGCAATCTTGATATGCTAAGACCATGATGAGAGAATCACCAATCATTGGCATCCTTAAGTGAAGCCGTGGTTGTACTAGAAACATGCTCCAAGAGAACTCTCTATGATCTTTCTCTATTTGTTTACATAACTTAAAACAATTTACATACTTCTTTCATTGATACATTATGAGACTCGTCAACCAAGATAGTAAAACATGTCTTTCCAATATATTTGATAATGGTACAAGTAATTTCAATAGTTTTTGTAACACAAATATCCTTCTGAATATTAGATGATGTCAATTGACAATTTTGAGGATCATTTTTGAAATGAAACCTTTTATACAAGTTTGTTATGATTAGCAAGCCAATGATAATTTCCAAATAACTTACCCTATTTATTGATGAATCATATTCACCATTACCCCGGAATTCCAACCCTTATCGCAATAGAAGACAAACACAATCAACAGTCACATTTAGCTGAACTCGATAATCATCTTTATCTTTATTTATTCTCCACTAAAAAAAATAGAACCACTTTCGTTAAGGCTTCGGTTGACCAGATCATTGCATTTTGATTTTGCTTTGTTATGAGTTGTGCTTGCCAACATGCTAATCTAAATTCTCTTTCTTTTTCCAATTTTTGAAACTGTTATGCTTGCCAACATGCTGATCTAACAATAAACACAATACACACTACCTTTTGATATGCAATACTCCAACTAATCTTGATGCGTTTTAAACCATCTGCGATGAACTTTCTCTATCCTTTTTCTAATTGTGGATATTCTTGACGAAGAGGATGACATGGTCCGTTTAATAAACAGGCCCTTTCTACTCGTACCCTAGCATTAGCATCATAGCTTTATATTGTCGGTTGTTGTCCATGGTCTGCTGGAAGATTTTCAAAATCATCGCCCTTTTTTGATTAGGCCAATGATCATGAGAAAGTTCGGCCATTGCAGATCTTCTCTTAAGAAATTCCTCCATGAGAAAGTTTTGCCCTCTAGGTTGTTAAAAAAAAGACTAATTACATTGCAAATCATGAGTAGAAGATTATTTTCGAATTTAGAAATCATCTTTGATACATAAATGAATCAAAACTCCAATAGTCATAACCTAATATATATTACTAATATTTTATCAAACATATTGTGTGCATATGGATTTCAGTTTCTTGCATTTCAATTTGCAATAATAAATACGTGTGTAAAACTTCTCAATGTTTATCTCTTTGCTACAAAAATTAATTTAAAAGTTATACACCAGAGAATGTTCTAATTTAGAACTTCAAACAAATAAATCATTCTAATTAGCAACCAAGAATCAAGTAAGAGATTTATCTTTCCATCAACTTGAAAATTCATGATTGCAGTTGAAAATTAATGATGGCAGCTCCAAGTTCATGATTGATGGTGTAAATACAAATTTCAAAATGCAAAATACAAATTGAAACTTAGGGTTTGAATCTAAAGTCTTAAAGAACAACTTTCTTTATAAATTGAACCACCAAATTTAGTTGTTGTGTGTTTGTGGTGATGAACTTTTTCTTTGGGTGAGTAATCGCGCGTTTGTATATGTGACAAGTGCCGAAATGACAATCAACTTATTCATGGGTCAGGCCCAACTGACATGTTCTTAATTTTACACCTTTGGGCTAGAGCACAAATGTGGCCAAATTCTATAGACGGTTCATCAAGGATTTCTCAAAGCTTAGCCGTTCCTTGTGCCATTTGCTTAGTGCCGATGTCCCGTTCGAGTTTGATGATGCTTGTCATTTGGCGTTCAAATCCTTAAAGGAAAGTTTAACCTCGACTCCCGTGGTGGTGGCCCCAGATTGGTCTCTCCCATTCGAAATAATGTGCGACGCATCGAACGAAGCGGTGGGAGCCGTCTTGGGTAAAGAGTGGACAAGCTTCTTCGGGTCGTCTATTACGCAAGTCTCATGCTCAATGATGCCCAAAAGAATTACACGACTACCGAAAAAGAGCTCCTCGCCGTAATTTTCTCGCTTGAAAAGTTTCGAGCGTACATCATCGGTTCGAAGGTAATAGTGCATAGTGACCACGCGGCGTTGCGATATCTCTTCAATAAGCCGCAAGCAAAGCCGAGGCTAATCCGGTGGATACTCTTGCTTCAAGAGTTTGATGTGGAGATCAAGGATCGGAAGGGGTGCGAGAACGTTGTCGCCGACCATCTCTCTCGTTTAGATGTCCCCACCGGAGAAAGGGGGCTCATTGGAGAAAATCTTGCGCACGAGAATTTATTTGTTGTTTCCACCACACCGTGGTATGCCGACATAACCAACTACCTCGCTAGCGAAGCACTCCGCCCGGACTTATCTCATCATGAGAAGAGGAGGTTTCTCTCCAAGTGCCGAGGGTATTATTGGGATGACCCTCACATGTACAAGATCGGGAAAGATGGAATGTTGAGACGGTGTATTCCGGATGAGGAAAAAGGGGAAATTTTGACGAAGTGCCACGATCACCTAGTCGGAGGACATTTCGGCGGGCAAAAGACCGCCTACAAGGATCTTCAATCGGGTTTTTATTGGCCGAGCCTCTTCAAGGATGCCCACGACCATTGCCAAAAGTGAGATCGATGCCAAAGGACCGGAAGCATAGGGAAAAGGAATGAGATGCCGATGACGTATAATTTGGCCGTCGAGATATTCGACGTGTGGGGGTTCGACTTCATGGGTCCCTTCCCGAAGTCTCATGAGTTCAAATACATCTTGGTTGGGGTCGATTATATTTCCAAATGGATTGAGGCAATCCCAAAGAGAAGGAACGATGGCGACACCGTGGTGAAGTTTGTGCGAAGCAACATTTTTAGTCGATTCGGAGTCCCGAGGGTGATCATTAGTGATGGAGGCAAGCACTTCAACAACAAGCTACTCGAAAGGGTGTTGAAAAATTATGGAGTCGTTCATAAGGTATCCACGCCATACCACCCCCAAACGGCCGGTCAAGTCGAGACGAGCAATCGTCAAATCAAAAACATTCTCGAGAAGACCGTGCAACCGAACCAAAAAGATTGGTCAACAAAGCTCGTGGATGCTTTATGGGCCATCCGCACGGCCCACAAGACGGTTCTCGGAATGAGCCCCTATCGCCTTGTATACGGGAAGTCGTGCCACTTACCGGTCGAAATGGAACATAGAGCTTGGTGGGCCATCCGGGCATGCAACTACGATTTAAAACAAGCCGGAGAGGAGAGGAGGCTCCAAATCGAGGAGCTTGACGAGCTAAGAAACGAGGCATTCGAGAGTGCTCGAATTTACAAAGAAAAGATGAAGCTCCTCCATGACAAGAAGCTGGCGCCCAAGGAGTTGGAGGAAGGGATGCAAGTGCTCCTTTACAACACCCGACTCGCCTTGTTTCCCGGGAAACTCATGTCTAAGTGGAGCGGACCGTACACGATCAAGAAGATATCCCCGTTCGGATCCGTGACGTTGATCGATCCCAAGACGAACGAGCAATTCCAAGTGAATGGCGCACGAGTAAAGCCTTACCGACACGGATTGTTGAAAGCCAAGGATCTCGAATTTGTGACCGTGGAGGAGGAGGATTTCAGAGACATGCCCCCGACGGGATCGTGATCAAAGGAGGATAGTCGAGCGAACGACTTTAAACAAACGCGCTACGTGGGAGGCAACCCACGACTTCCTAACCCCCCTTTTTCTCATTTTCTTTCGATTTTTGTATATATTATTTGTCATTTGATCTTTAACTTAGGTTTTCTTTCTTTTCGGGTTTTGTAGGAGAAATCATGACGGTTCGAGAATGGAGGAAATCAAAAATGGGAAGCTGGCCGCTGCTCAGCAGTCGATCGACTGCGTTTCAGTCGATCGACTGATTTGCAGTCGGTCGACTGCGAAATCGACTGGGCGGCTGAGATCGACTGAATTCCAGTGAGTTCTCGAGTTTTGAAGGCTCAGTCGATCGACTGATTCGCAGTCAATCGACTGCTACAGTGTTGCGGCGTCCTTTTAAAAGGGAGATCGACTCAGAAATAGACCAAAACCTCAGGAAAAAAAAACGAGAGAGGAGAGACGCGGGAGCCCGAAAATTTCCAAGTGTTAGTCGATTCGACTCAAACTTCTTTCTTATCCTGCTAATCTCCATCCCAACTTCACCAAGATTGAAAAAAATATTCACCTTTCATTGTTGTCTTCCCGAATTTTCCTCCAAATTCTCAAATTCCAAAGGGTGGGGTTGCAACCGGGTTTCGTTTTGATTTCGAGCCATTCGTTGAGGTAATTCGCTTGAAACTCGACCCGAGATATTTCTATTCGTGAATTGGTTGGGTTTGTGCAGGATTTTGTTCCAATTTTACTCAAATTCCTCAATTGAATACCCTGCCCACCATGTGTTCGATGAAATGCCCCAATGAGTACTTTTAACTAAAATTCCTTCATTTTTCCCATCGTGCCGATTCCTTCCGATCCCTTAACTAAAGTCTTCGTTTTCCCCTCGTGATTCACTTCGTATAATACTTATGGCTAATCTTTCCGACGACGAGTTTGACGAAGTCCATCGCCCCGATCTCGCCCACATCTATGGAGCTCCGTTCCCGATTTACTCCGAAGCCGAAGGGGAGGTGTATCAAAGCCTCGCCCAACGGCAATCCGCCCGCCCACGATTCTTCGATATCGATCGCCTACGAGGGTGGATGGTAAACGGGGACCACGAACATTTTGGGGCACGGACGTTCCAATTCATCGACGCCTTGAGCGGGCATCATTTCGCATCTCTCCGTGCACCGGCGTACCCGGAGCTAATGCTCGAGTTCTTCTCGACCTACGCGAGTCGCGAGAGCGGGGAGTTCACCGTTCGTCTTCGTGGAGTCGAATGTCGGATCACCCAAGACGTGCTTCAATCGGTGCTAGGGTTGGATTGTCAAGTTTTGTGGATAGAGCGACGAGGGTTTGCGCTGCATCAATTTTGGGCATCTATCACGGGCGGAAGGGGGACTCCGCGTTTCCAGGCCTCGGCAATCACCGACTTGGTATTGCTCGGGATTTACAAGTTCTTTGCCCACGTCTTGATGGGCAAACACGAGAGCACCAACCTCACCCAGGATGAGGTTTTCAAGCTTTGGTGCCTTCACAACGGCCGTCGATTCGCCGCCTATCCCTTTCTCCAAGCCGGGATTCTTGGGATTCGATGGATAAGGGCCGGGAGTGTCGCTCGGGTCGGGATGGGACCCATGATTACCTTGCTCGCCCGACATTTTGGTCTCGACCCCGAGGCGGAAAATCTTGAAAAAATCGAGCCGGTAGAGCTCATATTGAAAACGCCAAAGGCCCCGACCGACCCACGACGCCGCCATGTCCACGAGCAAGTGCAAGAGGCGGTCGAAGAGGAAGCCAATTTGGAGAGACGGCACGAAGAGGGTGTCGAGCCCGAGGGAGCCCCGAACACCGAATCGGGGCAACACTTTGGAGCAAGCACAAGCCACGCGGCAATCCTTCATGGCGATGGAGGCCCGAGCACCAGCCCGGGTCCCGACATGGGTTGGCACGAGTTCCAACGCCAAGTGTTCGCCCGATTCGACCGGCTCGACGCCGGCATGAAGGAGTTGAGGTCCAGGCAAACAAGGAATGAACGAGCTCACCGCGGCCTCCATAGTCGCCTCTTGTTGATTGAGAGTCGATTGGCCCGAGACGAGGAGGGGAGCGACGGAGAGGGAGATGGAAACGAAGAAGAAGAGGAAGAAGAAGAGGAGGAAGAAGAGGGCGAGGAGGCGAACCTCCAACCCCGACGTAGGAGACGTCGTTGATTCTCCGATTATCCTTTTTATTTTTTTTTCGTTTGTTTCATTTTGTTTCGATTATGTTCTTTTATATCTATCTATCTATCTCTTGAAAAATCCAAAACAAATCAAAATTCTTAAAAAAAAAAAAGAAAGAAAAAAAAAACCAAAAAGATTTTTGTTTTTGTAAAAAGTATGTTTCTACAACCATCGTTTGTTAATTCCTTGCGGATAGCTTGCCTCATCTCCCGGAGAAGACCTTTGCACGACCGCATCGACACAAGCTCGGAAATAGGGGCGTTTTCTTTGACTTACACTTTTTACCGCTTTACTTAGCTTAATATGCAATGAGGTCATTGCTAGGTTTTAAGTGTGGGGTGGTTAGGGTTCGTCTTAGGATTTTAATTTCTTGCATGCTTGCTTGTGATGATTTGAGTAGCGTGTATGCTATGTTTGCTTGGAACCTTGGCGAAGTGACGCGGTTTTGATTATTTGGTTAAGACGTTTAGATTGTCAATCGGATTTAGTGTACTTAGGGAATTTGACTTGTTGGAAACTTTGCTCGGCTTTAGCTTCGTGCTATCCTTGTGCTCAATTTTGAACTAGTGTCTCGACTAGCCTTGTTATTGAATACTCTCTATAGGGTTTTACTTTGTATTTTGGAGTCGTCAATTGCTCCACGTGCTCGATCAAACTTTAATATTGTAAGTTGCTAGTAGCAACGAATGATCGGAGTCGTTGAACGCTCGTTGAATTGTAGATATTATTTAAGCACCTTAAAAAAAAAAAAGACAATGATGATAAATAAACGAGGATACATTATAAATCCTTGAAGTGCTTACGCAATAAATGTGCAATTCTTGCACTTCTACTTCCCATTTTAGATTTTATGTGTAAAGACAGTCGTAGATAATCGAGGCTAGTAGGGAGCCGATTAACGGTTCGAGCGTGGATAGACCTTAGCCGGGGCAAGGACGAGGGGACCGACTTGGAGGGTTACCTAGTACTTTTAGGTTTCGGTAGTCGATCTAAACCTTCTTAGTCAACGCATCATTGTCGTCCTTTTAGCCAAGCTAACAAGCATTGTAGTATACGACGTCTCAAGTCAGGTTTGGTGCATTAGTCCATTGTCCGAGGGGTGGTTTTGTAATTCCATTTTGGTTTTGCTTGAGGACAAGCAATCATTCTAAGTGTGGGGTGGTTGATTTGCATGTTTTTTTGCGTATTTTTGTTACCATTTTGTGTCGCGCTTTCATGTGTTTTGCTTGCTTTTATGTGTATTAGGAGTCGTTTTGGACGATTTTATTAGTTTTAGGTTTTTATAACTTTTGTGCGATTTTTAGTAGTTTTTCGTACAATTTTACTCTTTTTCATTTTTTGGCCGTAGGATGACCAAGCGGGATCCGCGCACGCTCGGAGCATCCCACTCGACTCGGATTGGAACGGACAAAGCAAGAAAACACAGCGTGAACGAGGAGCGACAACCGGCGGACGATTAAAGAATAGACGAGAAAACGAGTCGGAATTGCCTTTCAGTCGATCGGCTGCACTCCAGTCGATCGACTGAGTGCCAGTCGATCGACTGAAGAATCGACTGGAGTGATGAAATCGACTGGCGGGCAGTGTGTTTTGTGATTTTTGGGCATTCCGTGTCGATCGACTAGCAGTCGATCGACAGTTTTCAGTCGATCGTCTGGCAGTCGATCGACTGGTAGCTGTCGATCGACTGACACGCAGATTTTTGACCCGTTTTGACATTTTTGCCCCTGCGTTTTTGTATAAATAGGTTACCACTTTCCTTCACCTACCTTATCCTTCCTTGGTTGATTTTGAACCCCATTCAATCTCCTCCAAGCTCGTTTTTCACTATTCCATTGCAAAACCTAGATATATTCCTTAATTAGCTCCTTCAATTTAGCTTAGTTAATTAGTAGTTAGTAGTTAGTAGTTGTTCATAAGTGTTGGAGAAGGTGACATCTCTCTCATTTGTGGTTGTACTTTATGAAGTTAAACTTGGTGTTTTGAAGATTGTACTCTACATTTGAAGCTTTTGGTTGGAATGCAATATTGGTAGTAATCTTTCCCTTATTTGGTGTTGTTCTTGTGTTGTTTGTTGTTGGTATGTGTTTGTAGTGGTTTATTTTTAGATGTTGTTGTGGTTCTCTTGCCATTTTCAAAGTTCTCTTCCAATTTCTAGTTTGTTTTCCTTCTTGTAGTAAAATCTCCATTGAAGCTTCATGTTGAAGCTCTTTGCCCTTTTTGTTCAAACCAATATAGGAGCCTTGAAAGTTGTTAGTAGCTTTCCAATTTTATAACTTTTGACTTTTACTTATTAAATGCTTTGACTTCTTTTGAGTTCAAGTTTGACTTTTCCTCCTTTTTAGTTTTCAAATTTACAAGCTTCCTTAGTTAGTAGATTTAATTTAATTAGGGTTGGTAATTAGGTTTAATTTGAGTCATTAAGTTTACTTAATTTCAAGCTAGCTTTCAACTCTATTTTTCTTGCCTTAATTGATGTCTTTCAAGCCCTATTTTTAATTCAAGTTTAGTGATTAAAACTCAAGTCCAAACCAATGATTAATGCTTTCTTAGATTAGATTAATTTAATTAAGATTAACAAGAGGTTAACTAAACACACTTAACGCCGATTACATCTATCCTCGAGAGACACGACTCGGGAAAGCTTACCGCTCTACAATCGACTTCGTACTATTGCGGAGAAGATTTCTTAGAGTGCTAAGAATTTTTCGATCACCAGCCTTACTCGCTCCCGGTGCTAATGGAACAACAGCCGCGACTCCTTCTGATTCGCAGAATTTGACCATCCAAGAACAGCCGTTTTTTTCTCCTCCGTTTATTTCTACGATGCAGTTATTGCCTAGGCCGCCGGCGAGTTCTAGCGTTGCTGGTTTTTTCCGTCTTCCTCTCGTTGAGGCAGTGCCGGTGACTGTTCACACCATGCAAGCCCACCAACGATTTCTAGCATTTTCTAATACACAGAGCAGGACGATATTTTATTTTCCTCCATCGGTTTCTTTATCGGAAAGCCATACTCCTTCCTTCATCACCACCCCCATCTCATTCGGTTCTTTACCGGCGGCTAGATCTCCGATGATTAACGTCGATGTTAATACGTCGCTTGGGTTGACAGCGAAGACTCCGTTTCAGATCCCTTTGCAATGACCGTTGACTGAGTTTCAAAATATTGTAACGTCTGCAAATTTCTCGGCAATCACCCCCCAAATTCTTTCGGCTGATAAGACTGCTAATCCCGATTTTTACTCTGCATTGCTTCCTAAGGCGTTGACTGGATATTTTCCTTATTTGGGATCTAATCCTTTAATTCCTGCGCCCCAGTTTCCTTTTTGGATACATGACCAGGCGGTTAACCCTTTGGCCCAGTCGCTAGCCCATCCAACTTACACCCAAGCCCACACGGATTTACTTGAAGCCCAACATCCTTCTCTGACCAAAGCCCAGACGAATTTTACTACAACCCAATCCCAAGCCCAAATGGCTTTTTGTGCTGCCCAGCCCCATGCCCAGGCGGCCTTATTTGTAACCCAATGCCCGGATTTGGCCCAAGCCCATCTTGGGCTGCCCCAGGCCCAACAGGTTCCCCTAGCAGACCGTTTTCCACCCTCTTCACTTGGCAGTGGGGTTTTTTCAAGCAATTCGGGCCCGGAAGCCCAGCCCGTTTCTGCCCCTCATCCAGCTCCGGTGGCCCCTTCCTTAGGGGCGCCTCCGATAAAGAAAGGCTATTATTTTTTGATCACCATCGACGAAAACCACTATCAAAATCGTGTCTCAGTTTTACGTGAATCCCTCATAGGCCGTTTCCTTCAACCCAAAGGGTCGAAACCCCTTTCGATTGATGATTGTAAGGCTGCCTTGAAAGTTACTTGGGGCATTACTGGACCGTGGAGTTTTTTACCCTTGGGTAAGGGATTCTTTAGCATTTCGTTTACTACACCCGACAATAGAGCGCGCGCGTTCGCCAAAACTTATTGGAAGTTCGGTTCTAATACTATTTGGATTTTCCCCTGGATCCTGGAATTCAACCCTTGCAAGTCCTCTTCGGCCTCGTCTCAGGTTTGGATCCATTTATATGAGTTGCCTATTGAATACTAGGACCACTCTTTTATTTTAAACATTGCTAGAGTCGTAGGCAATCCTTTGCAAATTGACGAGAGATCTATTAATGGCTCGGTAGGCCATTTTGTTCGTGTGTCGGTTGAAATTAATCTTGAAAATACCCTGCATGAGACGGTAATGAATGAACGGGAGGGATATTGCGGGTATATTTCCATTGGCTACAAGTATTTACCAGATTTCTATTCTTTCTGCAAAACTGTTGGGCATCTTGTTGGTTCTTGCCCCTCTTACAAACCTCGCGTCGCTCAGAACATCGATAGGGACAATTGGCATATGGTTAACACCAAACGTTCTCGTCGATGTTCTAACTCTCGTGAGAATCAGGTTCGTAACCGTACGGATTCCCGCCCAACTCCCGAGCCTACTAATCCTTCTCTGATGACTTCTAACCCCTTTCAAGTGTTACAAGTTGAAACCTGCTCGGGTCCTTCGGCACTTCCTACCTCGGAGCCTATTTCGAGGTCCAAGCCATTATCTCCTGCCCCAGTGAACACGGATCCTAAAGTCACCGCTAATCTCATTACTTCGTATGGTTTGGAAGAAAAAGATTAATGGATCGCTTCTGAGCCTTCTGAGCAACTATTTGCGCAGCTTTGCAGGGAGAACCAGTCAACCGTTTGCAAAATGGCTGAGATTGTTTGTGACACCTCTCGACAGCTTGTGCTTTATGAGAAACCGACTTCAACAACGTCTTCGAGAACGAGTTATGTTGATCAGGTGGACATGGGTTCTTCGGACAAGGTTTCCCCTTCGGCGGAACATACCCCAATAGCCTGTCTTACACATGAAGAAGGCATTATAGTGGATGATTCGGATGTTGGCAGCCAACATCGCACACCTCTTTTCGTAAACCTTCCACTGATCGAGAATTAATTGATATAATTAAAAAATTACAACAAGAGTCTTCTACCCCTTTCATTGTTGACGATACGAAATTCTCTCCTACCCTTCACCTTATGAGTATCGCTTCTAGATAATCTTGGGTGGATATTGCTGACGATGAAGATTCCACTCCTATACGTAGAGTTTCAAAGAGTTCTCTTAAACGGGGATTTCTTATGAAGCGTTAGTTTCTTTGTTTTCATTTTTTCACTGATTTGCTATGTATTCAGACTCTCTTCTCCTGTTTTAATAAAGTCGCAATTTTAATAAAAAAAATGTAAGTATATGTATGTGTGCAACGTATTTATGTATGTATTGTTGGCGATGGCTGATGTCAGGTGGTCGCCGGAGAGGAGCTGGGTTGATGAGGGGAGGAGACGGGCATGGCAGGAGGTTTTAGAAAGTTTTTGGGTTCAAACAAAATGGGTTAGAAGTTGAGGGGTATGCTTTTGAGAATTAGATAAGATTTTGGACCCAATTGAAAATTCTAAAAACTTCAATTTGAACCCTCTAGTTTTCAATTTAGTCCTCAATAATTAACTTTCATTATTCAGCTATTGGTCCGAAGATCAAATTCTTTGAAACTTCAGATTGACCCCACAAGCTTTTCAAAGTTCTGGAAATCTCATTTTGACCCCAATTACTTTATTAATTTTTCAAAACCATACAACTTTCTTATTTTTGAGCCGAAATGGGTCAAACAACTTCCAAATTATTTCAAATTCAAACCATAGCTTCGTTTTAATATCCTTCAACGTAAGACATATCTAAAATTATAAATTTACCCTTTGAACTAAAAATTTCAAAAATTGAGGCCCAAACGTTATTATTATCATATTCTGCGATGTAGATTATTAGTTTCATTTCCAAGTGTCTTAGGACCTTAGATATTACTTTAATATATGTTATATTTATAATTTTTATAAATATATTATATTTTAGGACTCAACATGGGCTTTTATTTGGACGAGGCCTTTCATGTACGGATCGGAAACCTCGTAAAGCCGCTGTAGCAATATGCTTGATTTTCTAAAGAATTTCAATGAAGGTGACTAAAACTCTCTTAAATGGGGAGTTTGAATATCTTCGAATTATATTGCGTTGTTTGTGCTCATTTATGAGTAAAGTATTTTTAATACAAAGTTTGAGATTTTTCAAATCATGAAGCACTTGTTGCTTGAACATATTTTTCTCCATGTATAAGCCTTTTGAAAAATAATATTTTGAGGGAAAAAATGCAATTGTGCATTGCCTTGTGCTTAATCATAAGTTCAATTATATGATTTTATATCAAATGTATCATTTGAACTCGACTTTTGTTGACTGTCTGTTATCGATTGTTGTTGCTTGTCTGTCACTGTTACTGTATGTCTGTCTGTCACTGTTACTGTCTATTAGGCGCAAGTAGTTTGGACAATCAATCGAGCAGGTTGCATGTGGTTCTTGCTTGACTACTTGTGGTACCTACTCCCATTTTTTCTGGTCAGGTCGGAGACGACGGCAGGATTTGAGTCGTAGATTGGGTATATTTCGGAATATGACGTACCCTGGGTTTGAACCTCATATATAAAGGGACGTCGAGCCTACTAGGAGGTATAAGGCGACCGAGGCTTCGGCCTATTGGAGTGTCATCTTTCATGGTGAGTAGAAACGTGTGGATTGATGTTTAATCGACACCGATTCTACATTTATGTGAGTTAATCTGGATCGAAAGCTAAGTGTTATGCATGGGAGCCACTTCTAGAGTCTTTTGAGAGCTAAGTGCTACGCACGGGAGCCACCTCTAAAGTTCCGTACCCGGACACTCACTAATCGGACTGACTATTTTAGAACGAGACAAATCTTCCTGTCTGTTCAACTGCTAACTGTTTGAATAGATTTTTCAAAAATAAGTTAGTATTACTTGTGTATTTTAATATGATAATTGGTTAAAATTTTGGAAAATCTATTGTTTAATCTTTCTAAAATATTTTATATTTGATTAATATACTGAAGTCATAATCTGATTGAATTATGTGTTTGTTGCTGATTAAAGTTTTGTTACACGAATGAAAATAGTTTTGCACACCAAGTGCTTGATTATTTTATGAAAATTATTTTCTAAACTCCTGTCAATTTTTTATTTTAAAAGAAAACTTGCATTTTCATTTATTTGCGCTCATTGAGCTCTTTTAGCTCACGCTCTTTTTTGTTTTAAAACCAAACTCTTTAAATATCGACGTTATGGGAGTTACCTTGATCTTGATCCTTCCGGTGAAGAGTGGCTCATTAGCTAGGGTTATCTCTTACCCGTTCGGTTTTTATTTGTATAAAGTTTAGTTTTATTGAGTTTACCAATGCAACAAATTTTATCAAACAGAAGGTAAGAGTTTATTTATTTATTTATATTACTATTAAGGTAGTATTTTATTTGGGGCATTACAGATGTGGTATCAGAGCTTGAGTGCAAAGTTGCACTTAAGCATACCCAGGATAAGGTCTTTGGCCTGTAATTGGAATGTAACTGCCATTTTGGACTTGAGAATTAGAATATTAGTAATGACTTTGGCAGAGTAAGGAGTAACTATCAACTTATGTCTATTAGATAGTAGGTTGACGTGAGAATTTCTCATCTTTAGATTGCTAAACTTGCACATCAATTCTTTCACTACGTAACCTCAACCTCTTTCTAATTTCTGTCTGAGTTCTTGTTTATCTTGAAGAGTTGTTCTTATTCCAAGAGTCTAACCTTTTCATTACTTATAAGTCCTCATCAACTTTCTTGAAATTTATATTTTAGCATTACTTTTCTCATCTCACGAATCTCAAGGGGAAGCTTGATTAGCTAAGCAATTCCTGAACCTTGATATTCTAATGAGAGTTCAGACTCAACTACCAATTTCGAAGGAGTTAGAGACCTATCTAATTGAGAAAGTTCCTTCGAGAAAGTGTAGCATGTGAACTTCCCTTTGTCATCAATGCCTGTTATCAAGGTGAAACATTTGTCAACTATAAGGATAAGTCAACGAGTGGAGATCTTTAACATCACAAAAGGGTTGAATAACGAAAGAGCTAAACAAATAAATAATGGGATGATGCAATATATGATTATCGACAAGCTCAAGCTGTCGTCGTTCAAAAAAATAATAAATACGGGAAGAAGGTTTATAAGACAACCCCATGAGGCTCGACAATCGAAAGAAATGCAATAAGGAGCATCAAATAAGATAAAATTTAAAATTAGATACGTTTTCACAAGGCTGATGCAAGCTAGAGGATACTCTAAATATGACATTAATCTACATCAAAGAAGAAAATAGTCCCTGAGATATGCGAGGAGACCTCTGGTGCGTAAGTCATTATTTATTTATTTAGTTATATCACTAGTTATTTGAAATTTCCTGATCTACTAACTTAGGTTATTCATCTCTAGAAACTTAATGGCATGCCACTGTCAGAGGTAATCCTGTCTAATGAAACATCAATATAGTTTTATTAAAATTGTTATTCCATTTACACATTCATTTAGAGTTTATATACTTTGTATTCGACCTTCATTCAAAATAGAGTTATTGCACATGATACCTTGTCGTCTTCAACTTGTTATTTATTTTACTATCCTACTAGACAAGCGGTCATTGATTGCATTCATTCTTTATCATTGAAATCATCTTGACCATCCATTAGTTTTACATATATTGGTTGACTACCTATTGATATTTTCAACTTCGTTCCTTTTCCTTTGAGTGAACAAGAAGCTTGATCTTTTCTGCTTACCCTCTCGCTCCTTTTATTTCATACTTAGACTTTTGCTATGCAAATTATCATTTCATGAAAATTAGATCAGCTCAAATTAGTTATCTTTTTGCATTCTCTGCAAGTACCCCACTTCTTTACCTCGTGAATAACTTATTCATTCATAGAGGATCATGTACTTGAGTGTGAAGTATTTTTTTTTTAAACTCTCCAATTTATCTATTTTCCTTGTGCTTTCTAAACCTGGAAATTATCCAAGTCGTTATTGTATTCTTCTAAATATTAGAATACTTATCCTATGAGGAATCATAATTTCATAACTTTCCTTACAAATGATTCTATTTTTTTTTAGGAATGACCCTTAACTGACTTCTCTTGTGAGAGTTGGATTTGTACTTCCTCTTAATGTCTAATAGTAATACTTTTTGTAAACTGGTGAGAGTTTGACCTCTCTTCCTAAAAATTTATTTATAAACTATATTTTTATTTCTTCTTGTTGTTAAATACTTCATTGCAAATTTAGAGGTTTTGTTATTGATCACGCTTTATGATGTGATCACTCGCACCTCTTTGTGACTCGCACCTCTTTGTGTCCATTATCCTATTGGATTTTGAATTAATAATGAACCTCGCATATTCATTTCTTTGAACATCAACTTTTGTTTCTTAAGGTTTTCATCTTTTGTGATACTATATTCTAAACATTAAGTTCCATTTAATACCTACTCTCAAATAACTGAATTGAGACTTCTATTGAATTTTGAAGGTTTTGATTCACGTTGTTCTCTTTCTTTTGTACCTATGATCTAACAAGTCTCATATTATGTTTGTCTTATTCATTGGAGTTCTTATTTTGTTTCTTTTTGCTTTCTATGACTGTTCCATATTTAAGGTTGACGCCTTAATTTCATTTCTTTACACTTTTGAGTATTTCTTTTATAGTTATTCGCTCATAGAAATCATCATGTCTGACTGCCTTTCATTATCTAATTTTGACTTAGGATGTTTAAATATTCTACAAGTCACTTATTGCTTTTCTCATGAAATCTTTGGGATCATGAACTCCACTATCATCTCTTGGCCTTCAAGCTATGCTCTGAAAATTGTTGGGTCAT
Source organism: Phtheirospermum japonicum (assembly GCA_014905375.1). Lineage (NCBI taxonomy): Eukaryota > Viridiplantae > Streptophyta > Magnoliopsida > Lamiales > Orobanchaceae > Phtheirospermum > Phtheirospermum japonicum. Next base: position 736,217 of record BMAC01000456.1, read on the forward strand.
TTGTTGCCAATGTTTTCTCTTTGAGCGTCAAGCTTGTTGAATTCTTTGGATGTCTTCATTCACAATTATATTTTCAAACTTACACTTGTTTAGAACAAGTTCTACCTTGCGCTTTGTCTCTCGTTCTTAATGATTTATTATTTTGCACTCAGTGTCAATGTTTATTTCATACCTTTAATTCTCTTAAACTCTTGTTTATTTTGACTGATAATTATCACGTATTTGCCACTGAACCTTCAAGTGACTGATGTCAACTAGATCCGCTTGATACCCTAACGTATCATTAATATTTATTACCTAGTGTACATGATTATTCAAGAGATTCGATATTTCACTTCCAATTTCTCCCTACTTACTTTCGAATCATTGTTTTGATTATGAAGTTCTTTCTCAGTTAATGATAAACTTTATTATTGTTTTGGTAGTCATCCTTAATATTCTGACCTTAGTAGCCATTTGCTCTACTTGATAGATTTTTCCTAAGTGTGGATCTCTTTAACACAACTACTTTCGAAACTCACATTGCACCCAAGTCTTTTGTTGACTTCCTCTGCTATACTAGTTCACATATGCACTGTTGAAATGAACTTAAGTTTTAATAACTTTTGTTTTTGAGTTTATCTTCTGTCTTGGTGGAATCGATTTTACTTTATTTACCTCACCTCTTTGTCAATCACCCTTCTATTTTATTTCTCTTTCATATTAAGAATTTATCTTTGCTTATTCTTGTGTATGGACCCTTCTACCGTTGTTAGTGCTCACTTGTTCTGTTTGCTACACCAGTGGTGTTGCATTTTTATTGTTATTCGCTCTGTAATTTGGTAACCCATTCTAAGAGCTTTTGATTATTCTACCATTTGAATACTTATTTGTTATCTCATTATTTATAACCTTTCTATCTGTATGTTCCAAAAATTATACACCTTATCTTAAAACTTCTATCATTTCTCTTTCTATCATTTTCTCTCACTGGTAAATTTACGTTCGGACCAGTGGTCAACCTGTATAAGCTTTCCTTAGATATTGATGTTTTTATAATGATTCTGAATTATTAATTATTTTATTTTCTATGCGAGTATTTCTTATATATCACATATCTACTCCCTTTACTTCACACTGTTTGTCTTATTATCATTTTGTTCGTCAATTCCGTCTCGAACCGAGATCCAAGTTTTGAAATTTCTTTTACCTTGAGTTACTTACTATTTCTTTTCTCATTTATTGCATCAGCTATCAAATTCCTCATCTTACTTCACTTTGCTTTAATTCATGATTAAACGTTCAAATCATTTCCTTCATTTATCTTCCATTGGAAATTTGTCTCGATCGGTTACCTTTGAAAGATTGGTGTCATTGCCTTGTTTTGTTATACTGACATGACTTTGTTGTCATGCTCTCGCCATTTGATAGTTCCAGATTTTGAGGTTTTATTTAAGTCTATGGTCAGTGACCAAGTACTTATTCCTTATAAATTATACATACTAATATTTTTGCTTACATTATTTAATTTGTTACTATTCAATTCATTGTTTTCTTCTCATATGTGAATTATATATATTCTCAATCAAATCATACAATCTTTTCAACCTCATCTTGATTGAAACAATATTCAGTTGTACACATTTCAATCATTCGTACCTATTATCTTGATAGAGTGATTATTAGATTTAGGGAAAAATATTCTTTGCCACCTGTACTTGTAGCGTTTTTATGGTTTGCAACCTAATATTTTTTTTGTTGTTATTAACAACCAAAAGTATGCGGATTTCGCTCTTTTTAACCTTCAGGCTATTTTCATTCAAAAAATGGTTGAATCGAAGCACGTAAACCTCATGCCTCATCACCAATTATTATGTTGGGCAATGTTTTCATGTTTTTAGATTGAGGCATGAGGTTTACGTGCTTCGATTCAACCATTTTTTGAATGAAAAATAGCCTGAAGGTTTCAAAGAGCGAAACCCGTATAATTTGGGTTATTAATAACAACACAAAAAATATTAGGTTGCAAATCATAAAAACGCTACAAGTACAGGTGGCAAAGAGTTTTTTTCCCTTAGATTTAAGTTTTGTGTTGTAGTACTGGAATCACCTAGAATATCTAAGAAGGGAATTTGTGGACCAAATTCTTTAAAGGAGGGGAGAATGTGAAGACTCGTCTATTCATCCTTATAATTTATTTAAATAAATTTGATTATTCTTTATATCACTATTTTATTTCATTTCAATTGAAATGTTTTATTACAATAATATTTTGTTGGAATGAATATTGGGTATTATGAGTTTTTTTATTTATATGTACTTTATTTTGTAACGAAAATAAATACACATAGTATATTTTTATTTTGACTCAATGTGTTAAATTAGGGCCAAAATTCTTTAAACCTATTCAATTAAACAGACCCAAGACTTTGAGCCCAAATACTTGGCCCAAGACTTTGAGCCCATAAATAGCCCAACCACCTTAGTTTACTATTTCCGCTCCTTCCATCGGGTTAGAACAAAAAGAAGGCAACAGGGAGGGTTTCTCTAATGCCCTCCAACATCTGATATGATGAGTGTGGTTTCGTCGGGAACCTGACGAAAATCCGACCGTCGGATCATAACAAAATCTACATCGTAAATAGCTAGTTTAGTAAGGTTTCCAAAGTCACCTCATGTTCGACGATCGAAGCTCTGGATCATCAGAAAAAAGCCAGGAACTTCTTGTGTGTTGTCACGATTTGGCCGACGCCGTCGAACTTTGGCAGCCGATTTCCGGCGAACGGCAGGCCCAAATTTAACATATAATATATCAGTTTGTTCGTATTTTCTTGAGATTCAAAACCCTTAACTAATTTCATATTTCGGGTCCTAGTCAGCCAGGACTTTGAGCTTGAAAGGTTGTGCGTATATGTAAGTATATGTGTGTGTATGCAACGTATTTATGTGTATTGTTGGCGATGACTGATGTCAGGTGGTCGCCGGAGACGGGCTGCGCTGATGAGGGGAGGATACGGGCATGGCAGGAGGTTTAGGAAGTTTATGGGTTAAAACAAATGAGTTAGAAGTTGAGGGGTATGCTTTTGAGAATTAGATAGAGTTTTGGACCCAATTAAAAATTCTAAAAACTTCAATTTGAACCCTCTAGTTTAAATTTAGTCCTCCATAATTAACTTTCAGTATTCACAGATTGTCCCCAAGATCGGATTTCTTAAAACTTTATATTGACCCCACAAACTTTTCAAAGTTCCAGAAATCTCATTTTGACCCCCAAATACTTTATTAATTTTTCAAAATTGTACAACTGTCTTATTTTTTAGACGAAATGTGTCAAAAAACTTCCAAATGATATCAAATTCGAACCATAACTTCGTTTTAATGTCCTTCTACGTAAGACTTATCCAAAATTATAAATTTACCCTTTAAACTCAAGATTTCAAGAATTGAGGCCCAAACATTATTATTATCATATTCTGCGATGTAGATTATTAGTTTCATTTTCAAGTGTCTTAGGACATTAGATATTACTTTAATATATGTTATATTCATAATTTTTATAAATATATTATATTGTTGGACTCAACATGGGCTTTTATTCGGACGAGACCTTTCATGTACTGACCGAAAACCTCATAAAGCCGTTGTAGCAATATGCTTGATTTTCGGAAAACATTCAATGAAGGTGATTAAAACTCTCTTAAATGGAGAGTTTGAATATCTTCAAATTATATTGAGTTGTTTGTGCTCATTTATGAGTAAAATATTTTTAATGGAAAGTTTGAGATTTTTCAAATCATGAAACACTTGTTGCTTGAACATTTTTTTTTGCTTGTACAAGTCTTTTGTAAAATAGTATTTTAAGGGAAAGCATGCAAGTGTGCATTGCCTTGTGCTTAATCATAAGTTCAATTATATGATTGTATATCAAAGGTATCATTTGAACTCGACTGTTATTATTGACTGTCTGTTATCGATTGTTACTACATATCACTGTTACTGTCTGTCTGTCTGTCATTGTTACTGTCTGTTAGGCACGAGTAGTTTGGGCAATCAATCGAGCAGATTGCATGTGGTTCTTGCTTGACTACTCGTAGTACCTATTCCCATATTTTCCTGGTCGGGTCGAAGACCACGGCAGAACTTGGGTCGTAGATTGGGTATATTGCGGAATATGACGTATCCTGGGTTTGAATCCCATAGCTAAAGGGACGTCGAGCATACTGAGAGGGATAAGGCGACTGAGGCTTCGGATTGGAGTGTCATCTTTCATGGTGAGTGGAAACGTGTGGGTCGATGTTTGATCGACATCGATTCTACGTTTATGTGAGTTAATCTGGCTCGCAAGCTAAGTGCTACGCTTAGGAGCCACCTCTAGAGTCCTTCGAGAGCTAATTGCTACGCGTGGGAGCCACCTCTAGAGTCCTTCGATAGCTAAGTGCTACGCGTGGGAGCCACCTCTAAAGTTTCATACCCGAACACGCACTAATCGGACTGACTGTTTTAGAACAAGATAGATTTTCCTATCTCTGTTCAACTGTTAACTATTTTAATAGATTCTTCGAAAATAAGTTAGTATTACTTGTGTATTTTAAATACGATAATTGGTTTGATTTTGGGAAAATCTATTGTTTAACCTTTCTAAAATATTTTAAATTTGATTAAAATATTGAAGTAATAATTTGATTGAATTATGTGTTTGTTGCTGACTAAAGTCTTGTTACACGCATGAAAATAGTTTTGCACACCAAGTGCTTTGATTATTTTATGAAAATTATTTTCTAAACTCCTGTCAATTTTATATATTAAAAGAAATTTTGCATTTTCATTTGTTTGCCTTCACTGAGCTCTTTTAACTCACGCTTTCTTTTGTTTTAAAACCAAACTCTGCAGATAACGACGTTATGAGAGTGACCCTGATCTTGATCCTTCCGGGGTGAAGAGTGATTCGTTGGCCAGGATTACCCCTTACCAGTTTTGTTTTTGTTTGTATAAAGTTTAGTTTCCAATACAACAAGTTTTATCAAACAGAAGGTAAGAGTTTTTTTATTTGTTTGTTTATTTATTTTATTTATTATTATTAAGATAGTATTTTATTTGGGCGTTACACTTTTGCCAGAAATTTGTGGGCTGGAGTAATTGTGTAAATTGCAAATTGTAAAGTCGAAAATACGGAGATATTTGTAATATTTAGAAAAGTTGTTGAACGCATGACTTGAGCATTTCCTGTTAATGGCATGTGCACGCGGGTGAAACCTCATTGTGGGTAATTAATTATTCCCTTGTTTTTTAAACGACAGGACCGTTTTACAAACAGGACTATTATCAACAACACCTAGCTATATCAGAAGGACTAAAACTGCAATTTAGCTAGACACTAGAATTCCAAATCCTTTTCCAGCTGAAAAATCCTTTCTTTTTCTCCAAAAGCTTCTCAATCTGCTTTTCCATCTTCATGCACTGACTCTGCAGCCTAAGCACATCCTCCTTTAACCTCCTGATTTCCATCCGCTGTGGTGTGTTCACCTCGCGCTTTGACAGGCACCGTGTCGGAGTCGGACCATCAAGCCCGATCACCGGGCTTCGCAAGGAACCACTCCAGTCAATGTGCTTGCTGAGCTTGTTTTGCTCAGAGAGAAGGACTTGAATCACGGCCCGAACCGGCAGCCTCTCGTTTTGAGCTGCATGAAGTGATGCATCTGTCGAAAGCTTTCTGCTGTCGATTAAATTGAAGACTCGTTTCCGATCTTGTTTCGACAAAGCTGGATGTGCCTATTCAATGGGGGGAAAGAAGAGAAAAAAATGTTGCAATTAATAATAATAAATAAAATTGAGTTATCTATTAAAATTACAAATATCCTTTGAAGTATTAGAAATATCCCCTTGTGATTTGTGTTTATTTTGAAAATACCACCCTCAATGAGTAGAAATTGTAAAATGCCAATAGATATTTGTAATTTTGAAAGATAAATTATTATTATTAATTTTTTATTTTTTTTGGGTGTGTGTAATTAGATTAATATAGGACATGTGAATCAATTAAGATCCTCTATAATTTTGTATAAAATATTCTTTAATGTGAATATGTGATAGTTCTGTGTGCATGATATAACAGTCCTTTTTAATGACAGCAGAAAAGTGAATTTCAGACAATCTTGGATTTTTCCTGTCAGGATGAAAAGCATGTATCATAAACATGAATTGCCAAGAAAAGCCCATATATCTTCTTAACTCTTTTTATGTAAAGAATCTTCTGCGCTAACAACACAATAAACCTCTCATCATCCACACTTTTGTCACTCTCTTGGCCTTCAACACCCACATAACCAAACTCTTTACACTCATTTAGTAATTAAGCATGTTACAAACACCCCTAAAGTTTTAAGGGCATATTTGTAATTTTATAAGATAACTATATAATCTTTTCTCTTGAGAAATCGATGAGTTTCATTCGAACAACCTCTAACAAATATCAAATCATAAAATATATATACAAATTCAAAACATAAACATGTGATAAGACTTACTTTGAGGTATGTATCGATGGCCCGATAAAGCCCATCGTCCACAGACCGAGCGTGACTCGGCAACACACTAGCAAGCTCGACAAACTCCGACAATCCCAAATGCGCATCAACAGCCGCCTCGGCAAGATAACCGTCAACGAGCTTAGACACCTTCATGAGCGCGGCCCCACTCCTAGCAGCATCCTCGGAGCTCACAAACCCCTTCACCAGACGAAGAACGAGTCCGAAATCGAGCAACGTCCCGCACGTGTGGCTAAAACCCGGTATCATCAGTTCTTCTAGCTCGGCCCGGTCAAGCTGCCAGGAAACGCGCTTCTCAAGCTCGGCGCGGTAGGTGGGCCCCACGCCGACCATGTTGGCGACGCGTAGGGCCCGCAACAGGAAACTACAGGGGATGGAATTTCTATCCGGCGGGAAAATCCCGACTAGAGTTTCTATAAATAGCTTTTTCCGCGCCCATGAAGTTGCGACACTTTCTTCATCCGGATGGTTTTCGGATAAATCGGGGAGATATTTGGAAGCGTAGTGTGTGATGATTGAGCCGATTAGTTCGGGCCGGGCTCCTTTTGCCTGGATTGCTGAGAGGGTTTTGATGAAGTAATCGGTGTCGAAAGTGGTGGAGTCGTGGGACCAGCATTCGGCTGCGAACGGTGATAGCTTGCCGGATAATTTGATGGAATCTGGCAATGCCAGATTATTTTTCATTATGGTGGATTTAGTGAGATTTTTGCTTTCTTTTTTTTTTTTTTTTTTTGTGTGTGTGTGTCAAGTGTTAATTAGATGTGTGAAGTTGTTATGTGCATTTCGGTGTTACTAAGGATATATAGCTCAATATGAGTGGATAAATGGTTGTAGTAGTAATAAATGGAGAAGGTGTGTAACAGTGTGAGCTCACACACACACACTGCAGTTCTAAGAGACCGTTTGCAAACACTTAAAAAAGAACAAAAGGGGAAAAAAGTGAAATGTCGGCATTTGAATAAATACAAAAAAATAAATAAATAATAAGTTATAACAATAATAATATATTTTGTTTTCAAATATCAACTTATGTAATCAGAATGTAAAAGCAAAGGAGTGTTGCAAATCTTACGACTTATAATTCGACCATTTTACAAACAAATAAAACATTTTTACAACTTATTCACTAAAGACTTTCCTTTTAATTTAATCATATAACAAAGAAGAAGCTTTTAATTAAATATATTACCAATTTTATGATTTTCAACTGCTTTTGGCTTCTATTATAATAAATCTAAGAACTTCCCAAGGACAGATGTTGATATTGCTTTGCAAAAAAATGTTGGAAAATTTACCACACGTCTTATTGAAATTTTATATTCCACTTATTGTTCCACAATATTAGAAAAAATGTCAAGTGTAAGATTGATATGATAACTGCATACGTGTCATTAATCCAATGCGGTTAAATAGGCAGTGAAATACGAACATGGAACAGGTACTGCGCTGACAAAAATGCCCTTAAAGACCGGTATGGTAAAAATATGGTTATGGTTGTTTTGGTCAAACATTTTTCTTATCATTGGTGTGTGAACATTGGTGATTATGAGTGACAAGGATAAGATTGTAAAAGGAGAGAGAGATCAATTTCAAGTCACTGTCTGGTTTGTGTGGTGTTGTAATGAGCTTTTTTATTCATCGAACGGAGAATAAAGCCATGATGGGTCATTTTGGATGGAATATTTGCATTAAAACCTCTTGTCTTCTTTCTCTTGCATTAAAATTGCCTATTACATTCTTACTATGTAAAATCCTGCAAATTCTCTTTCGCTTCAATAATAATAATAATAAAATCTGCAAATTGATAGAAAATAAAAAGGGGATCTTGAGCAAAAATGGACACCGCCAATTAATTAACCATAGACATGTTTAAGTGAATGGGCGTAGAGTAGATATACCAAGTTATCGTTATAAACCCCGAAATATTATTACGCGAATGATGAACAACAATCTAGAACTCTGATTCAAAATTACTCTTGAATAATCATGTGAGAAAAAATAGCAGACGATAAATGAGTATAAATAGCTGCGAATGAAGAGGTGTGTTTATCAGAATTTATATTTCAAGTGTAAGAAAATGATTATTTACAAAGAAATTTATGATTTTACATTCATAACATTCATCACTTGTCATCTGTATATTTATCACCAGCCTCTAGTATATTCATTCTGTTAAGATATATAAAATATAAGATAAGAGAAAAAAGAGACGGAGGTTCTGTGAACGGGAATTTGATAAAACATGAATAATACAACCAAAAAGACCAAAAGTCTATATATAAGATAATGAAAATACTAAAGTACGAAATTACACTAACGATCAAATATTAATATTTAACATCCCCCTTCAAACTCGTGATGCATCAAGATGTAGTATCGAGAGTTTGATAGTCAAAAGTTGAAACGTGGAATTGTATGTGATTTGCTAAACAAATCAGCAATCTGCATGGTCGAAGATACAAATGGCAAAGTAATTGTATCAAGTTGAGAGTGATGTCGAGTGAAATGATAATGAATCTCAATATGTTTGGTGCGATTGTGGAAGAAAGAGTTGCGTGTAATCTGAATGGTACTCAAATCATCAAAATGTATAGGAGTGGGATCTGATAGTGGGACACCCATATCACTGAGTAGCAGCGCAACCAAATGATTTCTATAGTAGGGGAAGTCATATCATGATATTCACCTTCTATAAATGAGCGGGAGATTAAAAAGCCACTTCTTATTTTTTCAAGAAATAAGAGAATATCTTAAGAATATACAAAACTCAGTAGTTGACTTATGAACAATAGAGTCATTGGCCTAATCAGCATCTGACTAGGCACGCAATTCAAAGGATGAAGAAGAAAGAAATAATAAACTATGAAATTGAGTGCCCCGAAGATAAAGATAGATTACGAAGAATAGCTGCCCAATGAATTGAAGTAGAAGAAGTAACAAGCTGATCGACAATGTGTACATCATAAGCAAAATCTATTCTAGTGATGGTAGCAATACTAGTACGATATAAAGCGAGATTTGACAAATGAACGCCAACAGAGGGAGTATAGTTCACATTCTGTTCAAGAGGTGTATCTTCTGATCGAGTATTCGATAACCGATCATGATCACAAATAGTAGCAATGTACTTGGATTGAGATAAAAGATATCCGTTAGAATATTGGGCAACCTCAATCCTCAAGAAATACTGAAGTGTACCTAAATCTTTCATCACAAACTGTCATGTTAATTGCAGTTTTAACTGTGTAATCCTTTGAATATTGTCCTTAGTAATATTCATATCATCAACATACAGAGAAGTCAATTTACAACCCTTTGAGGTACACCTAAGGAATAGGGCAGAGTCATGTTGCCTAGAATGGAAACCAAGAGACATAATCAAAATAGAGAACATCTCAAACCAAGCTGAAGAAGCTTATTTGAGGTCGTAGAGAGTCTTATTCAATCTACAAACGTCGTCTAGATTATGTGCAATACCTGGTGGAGGAACCATGTGAAATTATTCTTGAAGATCACCACTCAATAAGGCATATTTTAACATCCATTTAGAATAGATGCCAATTTCGAACAGAGACAACTGCAATAAGGGCCCGAATGGTAGACATTTTGGCAACTAGAGCAAACGTTTCTTCATGATACATGCCATATTATTGAGAAAATCTCTTAGCATCATACGAGCTTTATATCTCTCAATTGACTCACTAGACTTTATTTTAATCTTGTATACCCAACGGGAGCCAATTGCATGTTTTCCTGGAGGAAGAAAAATGAGATCCCAATTATCTATCTTATTCATAGCAGAAAGTTCCTCTGTCATAGCTTGCTGCCAAAGAGGATCAACAACATCCTCTTGATATGAAATGGCTCAGATAAATTATGAATAGAGGTCAAAAAGGTAGCACAGGTACTCGAATAATTAGAGTAAACATAGTCCGATAAATTAGTGAGCTTACAAACGCCTTGAGAATAATGTTATGGTGGTGCTGGTGGAGGCATCATCACCAGAGGGATTATAGAGGTGGTAGAAACAATAGGAACATCAATGGGAGAGCAACCTGAATCATCAGACTTAATGCCCGTAAGACTCAATTCCAGTGTCTGGATCTTCATAAAAAGGATCAATAACAACAATATCTGACCTTGTAAGGTCACAGGATCTAGGAGGAATTAAGTAATATATAATATGCTCAAGAAACACTACGTGATGTGATATATAAAGTTTATGTACTAGAGGATCATAACAACGATACCCCTTTTGACCTTTTCCATAACCAAGAAAGTGTCGAATGAGAAGATAGTTTACTACGTTCAACATGAGATCAAAGAACCAAACATGCATAAAAAAAAACTCGTAAGATATAGTAATTGGGAACATGACCATACAAGCTCTAAAATGGGAATAAACCCGACGTAACAGAATATGGAGTCATGTTAATCAAATAGGCAAAAGTAAGAGCAACTTTCCCCCAAACTCACTAGGAACAGATGCAGACCAAATAGAAGAGTGTGCAGTTTCTACAATATGATGGTATTTACATTCAACAATCCAATTTTGATCAGACGTATCGGTATAAGAGGTTTGATGAAGGATGCCATTAGAGGCAACGGGGAACTTAGAAGTATATTAACTACCCAAATCACATCTAAAAGACTTAATAACAGCATATGTTGAGTCTTAACACGAGCACGAAACATATAATAAATAGCGAAAGAATCTGAATGATGTTTCATAAGGTAAACCCAATAATAATGACTGTAATCATCAATAAATGAAACATAATATCTAGAGCCATCCTCTGTGGTAACAGGTGATGGTCCCCACACATCATAATTCACCAAGTCAAATGGTGCAACATAAATAGAAGCACTTTTATTAAATGATAAAGCAGAAAACCTAGCCAGTTTGCAACCACTACAATAAAAAATATTATGAGTTCGCAACTTTCCTAAAGCTCCTGTAGAGATCAAGTACATTAAACGAAAAGAAGAAACATGTCCAAGACATGAATGCCATGAGTAAAAATCAGAAAACGATGAACTGAAACGAAAAGAAAACAAGTCAACACTTAAGGCAACAACATGTTGAGTTTTAAGCTCATCCAATATGTAAAGTCCCCCTTGCCTACGGCCTATTCCAATCACCCTTCTGGATTGTGGATCCTGAATATAACAAGATGTGGAAGTAAACAAGACTGAGAAACCCGAGTCGCACAGCTGACTTACTAACACAATATTCACTGTTAAATTCGGAATGTAGTAAACATGTGAAAGAGAGAATTGTGATGTGTATATCCAATTCCTGCTAATGGCATAAGGGTTCCATCAATAGTCGTGACAGATATATATGAAGTAGAGAGCAAGTTTACAAATGAACTTAACAAAGAAGACATATGATGAGATGCTCCAGAGTCAAGAATCTATATCGACGAATATACATCTGATGAACTAGATGAATACAAACCTTTATATTTAAAAGTGGACATGGCATGCAATTGTGTGGCAAGAAACTTTTGAAACTGCTCAGCAAAAGCGGCTATTGTAGGACTAGAACCAGAAGTGTCTACAAAGGAAAAGGCATGTCTAACATCTAAAGAATCAACCGGAGGAGCAACTATTGCGACGTAGGATGTTGGAGGCCTGAAATTCTATTGTTGCACTTAAGATGGAGGTCTCCATTGAGAGGGTTGTCGTGCTTGCTAGTTTGGTTAAGCAACTTTAGACAATTTGATTTCCAGTGGACTTTTGTAAAATTTGAAAACATCGGATGCAATTTTAGGCCTATTTTGATTATTAGATGATTGTTTAGAAGGAACAGCAAAGACAGGTGGATTAGAACAATCCCTTTCTTTCCATTCCCTTTAAGTGATTGAGATTTGAGACGAATTTTTCAGCCAATAACTCATTAATTACCGAATCAACTGTGGGGAGAGGATTGTGGTGCGGGATTGTTCCTTGAAGTCCTTTAAAATAAGAGCCATCAAGAATTGGATAAGGAGATACTCTTCCCTACGAGAAATATATGGGCCATATGCTCGTAGTTCTGCAGATTCCGTGAGAGACAACTGATCCTTCATGGTAGAATAAAACTCTTGAAAACTCTTTTTTTTGCAAAGAGCAGGAGTGTTAATCTCCAACTGATACTGATTGGCAAAGTTTAGCTGCACATATAACCTTTATAAATGATCTCAAATCTCCTTAGCCGTATCATACTTTGCCAATTGGACTCCTATCGATTGTTGGACTGAATTATTGATCCAAGTAATGAGTTTCGAAATGCTCGCGTCCCAAAAATCCATATTCTCAGCATATTTTTCGTACTTTTATTTGGTTAACTCGGGTTCCAAAAAAACAACCCCACATCTTATTCTCTTTCAAGAAAATCTTCAACGCATAACTCCAATAAAAATAATTTTACCCATTTAGTTGGGCACTAATAGCCTAACAAATCATTCTTTTCACTAGCCATTGCAATAGAAACAGACAATCTAACAGAAAAATATACCCAAATAGAAATCGACCAAAAAAGTGAAATATATCAAACAACGGATCCCAAAAGTACAGCAAATCATTGCAACCAGTAAAAAATGATAGAAAATAACCCAAAAGTAAACGATAACAGTAGAAAGCGATCGATTGAAATACTTACCAAAAAAGTTACATGTAATGATATATAAAATATAAGAAAAAGGAAAATAAAGGCGAAAATTATGTGAACGAGAAATTGATAAAACGTGAATAACTGAACTCTAAATACCAGAGGTCTAATATCTAAACTATCTTAAACATTAAATTTGTCACGCACCTGGTTCATGATATACCATCCTTTAATTTTGTATTTCAGGTCATATTGAACATCAAAAATATATTTCAAGGTTCACATAAGAAAAATACAATTTAAAATAACAAATTGCCTTCACCAAACAAGCGCCCCTCACGAAGGCACAATCAGTTTAAAATAAAGAAAGAAATAAGCGTCAAGAGTATATTTTGTAATTATAGAAGATAATTGATTTATTTTGTAATTAGAACATAAACATTTGTTGTAGTTTTTGTTATTAGCCCATGGGAAAATATTTTGAATACAAGATGATATATAGATGATATAACTCACTCGAAACCTGGGTTTTGATGGCTATCCATGTGTTCAACAATAAATAATAAAAAAATAATAATTAGAATAGGTATGGATTTATGTTTATCCTAATATAGAAATGGTAAAAAAAAAAAAGAGGATGACTCATGAGTGTGTACTTTTAAATAAAAGTCATTACAGATGTGAAGGGGGGTTTGAAATGTTTTTTTTTTTTGCTTAGGAGGGAATAAATGTAATACAGCATACAGTTTCAGAGGTGATTTTCGTAATTTTGAAAGTTAGATGGTTTGTTTTGTGATTAGGTCAAACCTCAGTCAGTGGTATTTTTTGTTATTAACTCTTGGACTAATTACAAATAATAATAATAATAATAATAATAATAATAATAATAATAATAAAAGTATCTGAGAATTACAAATACCCCTTCCGAAAGGTGTAATAATTTGTAACATAAAAACAAATATCAGTTGGTCATTTGTAATTTTGAAAGAAATTTGGGCTTTTTTTTTTCTTTTCTTTCTTTTTTTATTTTTTTGTAATTAGATTAAAGCTTAAGGTGCAAAAACAAATACCTGCGCTTTAAGCTTCGATTTCCATGTAACCTCGACGAGGTTGATGCTAATACCATATGCCACCACCAACGTAGCAAGATCTCTTATATATCTGGAAGATACTAAAAATCTTAAGCTCTCCATTGTCCCCATTTTTGGCTTCTCCTGACAGAAAAAAAAAAAAAAAAAAAAAAATTCTTATTATTATTTAAATATGTTCAAATCTCAAGATAGTTTTGTAATTATTCCTTCTTTTTTTTTTTAAAGATAGTGAATTTGACGAACATTCTTTATCTCATACATTACTCCATCTCAATTCAGCCCTTTATCACTTCGATTCGAAATAAATAACTAATATATTACTCTAATTTTTCCGTACTCGTGGAGAACATTCTAGCAATTTCAGAATTTTGAACTGATCAAACTTTGCTGCTTTGAATTGTTTGTTAACTGTAGTTTTTTGGGTTTTT
>BMAC01000456.1:751249-803751 GCA_014905375.1 Phtheirospermum japonicum
GACTTTTATTTAAAAGTACACACTCATGAGTCATCCTCTTTTTTTTTTTTACCATTTCTATATTAGGATAAACATAAATCCATACCTATTCTAATTATTATTTTTTATTATTTATTGTTGAACACATGGATAGCCATCAAAACCCAGGTTTCGAGTGAGTTATATCATCTATATATCATCTTGTATTCAAAATATTTTCCCATGGGCTAATAACAAAAACTACAACAAATGTTTATGTTCTAATTACAAAATAAATCAATTATCTTCTATAATTACAAAATATACTCTTGACGCTTATTTCTTTCTTTATTTTAAACTGATTGTGCCTTCGTGAGGGGCGCTTGTTTGGTGAAGGCAATTTGTTATTTTAAATTGTATTTTTCTTATGTGAACCTTGAAATATATTTTTGATGTTCAATATGACCTGAAATACAAAATTAAAGGATGGTATATCATGAACCAGGTGCGTGACAAATTTAATGTTTAAGATAGTTTAGATATTAGACCCTGCCTTCGAAAAACAATGTAGTGCCATGTGTTTTTTTTTTTTTTTTTTAATGAGCTATGGAAAGTGCCGAAAAAAAGAGAATAAGCACTGCATATATAATACTAACGGCCCATTGGCAATTTTGTCGAATAAGAACCATGTGCTGTAATGCAGATTGCGGAAATGGTGATGATTTGTCCAGAACCAGATTTTTGTCTACATTTGTAACAGCATTTAATGAGAAAATGTCACACATTTACTGGTGTTTTGTATTTTCTGAAGAGGTGTGCCACAGGGTTCACAAGAGGGAAAAAGGAAACTGTACAATATGCTAAAAGATTAAACTAAAAGTACATGGGGGACGATGTGAAACAACCGAAACACCTAATATGTAAGCAACTTTGGAAGTTCATTGCTGAATTACCTACCGTTTAGTACAGTATTGCTGGATTGCCTATAGTATAGTTTACCTAGCTGACCTGGTAGGGTTTATGCCAATGTTCTGAGAACCCGTTATAGGTTGAATGATTCACAAATTCAGTTGTCATCGAATGAAACATAGTTGTATGCATATACATCAATATAATAAAGAATATTTCAAAATCACGGGAAAAGAACCAAAACAAAGCCATATAGGTCTCTCAGAACCATGGCTCACGTAATAAGCACCCGAATCCTTTTAACAGTTACTATTGTTGGAAAGCAGATTTGCGCAGAAATACGAGATAAGACAACAAACGAAGCTAAGAACCTAAAAGGCATATACAAAATGAAATTTATTCTCCATTTAAGTTCCGACTGTTTTTACAGGAAAGAATCATCTTGCGCGCATCTCAACACTCTAGCTAGACTTAAAGAAAAAAGGCACTCCTACTGCAAACTATAAGCACGCGTTGCTTTGTAAGTAGTATGCTAACTCTCAACTCAAAGACTAAATGAGACAAAAATAAATATGATAAAAATACTACTTTAAGTAAACATTTTACACCTATCGGGCTTAGGATCTTTAGTCGACGACAAAACTAACCAACCTTGATATCTCAGAAGCTAAAACCAATATTACAAGGAATGAAACACACACACATATTTCAGAAGCCTAAAATCGATTACACGCTCTCAGAAGACGGGGGTTCAGAATGAAGCGCTCGACGAGTCGCCTCCTTTAGGGTTTAGAGTCGACTCCACCGTTTTCACTTGAAGATATAACTGGGATTTTCAAAGCAACTCTTTCCAATCTCCTTTTCAATCTCCTCTTCTTGCCTCAACGCCGTGAATTGGCCGTCCAAAGACTTAGCAGCTCCAAGCCATGCGAGAACAATTACAAGAAGTATGCCTCCGAGATAGGGAGTCGAGTTCGCAAGTGATCCGAAAGTTAAAATCATGAACTGCTGAATTAAAGCGCCTCCAGATTTTCCCAAAGGATTGCAGACGACATCGATTGCTGCCTTCCCTTTAACCTGTCGACAACATCTATTTTAATTACTAAATACAAAAATAAATAAAGATGGCAAGCATAATTTAAATTAATTATTTACATTCAAGGCCATGCAAATCTTTATACTCAATTTTATCTAAATAGGAGTATGAAAAAACTCAGGTTTTAAATTACAAAATTGCCCCTGTTTAGCCTAAAACCCAAAAAACTACAGTTAACAAACAATTCAAAGCAGCAAAGTT
Source organism: Phtheirospermum japonicum (assembly GCA_014905375.1). NCBI lineage: Eukaryota > Viridiplantae > Streptophyta > Magnoliopsida > Lamiales > Orobanchaceae > Phtheirospermum > Phtheirospermum japonicum. Next base: position 753,414 of record BMAC01000456.1, read on the forward strand.
TGATCAGTTCAAAATTCTGAAATTTGCTAGAATGTTCTCCACGAGTACGGAAAAATTAGAGTAATATATTAGTTATTTATTTCGAATCGAAGTGATAAAGGGCTGAATTGAGATGGAGTAATGTATGAGATAAAGAATGTTCGTCAAATTCACTATCTTTAAAAAAAAAAAGAAGGAATAATTACAAAACTATCTTGAGATTTGAACATATTTAAATAATAATAAGAATAATAATAATAATAGAAATAAATAAATAAATTTGTAACTTTGGAAATTACAAAAATCAACCTTGAGTTACACCCGCCTGACATGTTCACCTGCCATTAGTGGAGCTGACGGAAATTGTTGACGTCATCAAATGTTTTTACAATCACATCCGTCAACTTTTCTAAATATTAAAAAAAAAAACGTCTTGCATTTTTCACTTAAGACCCTCAAATTTCTAAATATTACATATAGACTATCAAAAGTTAGGGCTATTTTAAATATTTTTGGAAAATTGAGGACTGTAATTGTAAAATATATTATGACGTCAGCAAATTCCATCAACTAACGGTTGGCCCAAAATGTAAACTGGACCAATTTTTTGTAGTTTCCAAAGGTAGATAGGTTTTTTTGTACATACCCCAAACCTTCAGGGGTAGTTTTTGTAGTTATCCAAAATAAAAGAAAAGTTTGCATCAAAATCTAGATACAAAAAATAAATCGTAAAACTTAAAAATCACAAGAATGAAAATACAAAAAACATAATTCTTGCAGCAAATTCACCTTCTTCTTTAGACTTCGGGTGGGAAGAGGAACATTGTTATTCACCCACCAATAAAGAAAACAAATAGCAAACCCCATCAGCACCACGATACTCATCATTCCCTTTAGTGAGACGGCCCAACCATCGATCCCGGGACCCAGGTTTTGCCGCATTTGAGAAAAATATTTCACCGTCCGACCCGAGAAAACGAGGGCAACGTTTGCACCAAGTCCAAAGAGAGGGTAGAATTTCTTTGCTTCCTCAACAGTAGTAATCTGCAAAATGATGCATTAAATGAGCGTTATACGATAGAGTATAGTGTCATCTGAATTATAGGAGCAAAAACATGATAAGCTTCAATTGGGTTTGAATGTAAAGATGATTATTAGGAAAGATGCTAAAATTACATTATACATGAAAAATAGCATATTGAGTTCCTATAAACTTCATTAGCAAAACATGATTCAATGAATCAGATCGGTTGATTTCTAACCAAGAGGTTTAACTAAATTACAAAAAAACTCCACTTATTTTTCAAGATTACAATTGCTCCGTAAAAGTGTTACAACCAACCCCCTCCACCAAGGGTACAAAAATGTCTTGGACCAGCCCAGCCTGTCGGGGCAACGGTCTGGGCCCAAAGAAACCCCACCCCAAGCTCCCTCAAACATCTGGCCGGGCTAAAAAATGACAGCTCTACTCCTGAGGATGCAGTTTGTAAAAGACCAGCAAATGTTAAGGAGACATTTGCAATCTTGAAAGATAACGAGCTTTCTTGTGAATAGGCTAAATTCAGGGGTATTTTTTGTAATTAACCCAAAAAATGACACACTTAAGGAAGAACTATAAGACTTTAGAATCAGATTATGGAGGCAACTAAATGTTTCCTGATCCAGGCCCTTTTGTCAACTATAACAAGACTTTGGAGACGATTATGTCAATCATTTTCTAGAAATAGAAACTATTTTTAGTAAAGCAATAACAGAATATTGAATTTGTTTGGCTAAGACAAATTATAGATGCACCCAAAAAAAAAAAAAAGTTATTACTGAGAAAATGCATTACCTGATTAGCAAACCCCCAGAACAGAACAGAAATAACCACACTCCCCCAAAGCTCAGCCATAACATAGAACAAACAAAAACTCCATATCCTCATAATCGCAAGCGGCCCAAGAAACCTCGGGCCCAAAACACCAAGCAGCCTATCGGCAAGATCCGTGGGGTGAAAATAATGGCTCATAGGATACAAAACGAACCCAAACGCCCCGAAAAAGGCTATAAACGGAAGAATAACAGTGTAAAAAAGGGCCTGCTTGGACAACACATTAGCCAATTTGGTGTACAACAGCATAAACCCAACAGCCATGGGCAAATTAACCCATGTTTTCAAGAAAGGTATAATCTCGGCGCTCGAGCCCTTAGCCGTCACCACTAAAACATCCTTAGTGTCCCTAAGAATTGTGTAATTAAAAAGAATACAGAAAAACATCAACCCAAGTGGTATTATTTTCTTGAGGGTCACAATCTCCAGACCCATAATTTTTCCTGATTCATCGGCTGAACCTGAAACAGCCTCAGCTCTGCAAGTAAAATAGTTTCTTTTCTTTTGGCCAACCAATATTTGAGGCTTTTCCAAAAATCCTTGGAATTTTGAGAACCCATTAAGAGATAAAGAGGAATTATTGTTATTATTGTTATTGGGTTTTAATAAGAAGTTTATAGGGGTAAATCGATACCTTAAACCCTGAGATGGCTGTGGAATAAACGCATTAATTCTTGGGTTTGAAGGTAATGAAATAAGCCCTTTTGATAGTAAAACACCTTGCATTTTTCTCCAACCTCCCCCTTTCTCTCCCTCCCCCACCCCTCTCTTTCTTTTGTTCAATAAATTTCCTTCAAGAATTTATAAAGCTTTGATTTTTATGGACTAAGCATGAGAGAGAGAGAAGACGAGATAGTGCTCAAACCCTGGTTTTTTGAGGAAGCTATACGAATATATCTCTGTATATATATATATATATATATATATATATAACAGAGAAAAATGAAGCCCTTATACATGTCTACATCAAGAAATTACATTTTTTCTGAATAGTAAGATGACAGCAAAATCTTTTGATGTCGGGATTTTTAGTGAATTATGATTTATTATTCCCGATCAGAGTATCAATAATTCTTCACAGCTTTTAGTCGTGGTTAAGAAAAGTTGAGGGAAACTATCTTGGACAGTTAGACCGGAAAAAAAATAAAATAATAATGATTGGGAATTATGAGAGGATCTTAGTTGGATTCCACAATGTGCAAGAGAATCATGTGAAGGAGAAACTGAAAAGTACCAACAATGGTTTTAATGATGCCAAGTGCCAACTGCCAACCGCCAAGGTTGAGGCCTCGAGATATTTGCTCATGGGAAAACCAATTTGTATTGTGGGTCTAGGATTTCTTTTTTACTTTTTTCTTTTTCGTTGTGTGTCGCAATTCTAATAGATTTTTTATAAATACCCAAAAAAAAAAAAAAGTATTAAAGGACGTGACTTATCATATAGTGTTCATTTATATACATGTGTGTCTTTTTATATTTTGTGTCTTTACATGATTAGTTGTATCTTTTTATTTATGTAGTTTAGTCTTATAAATAGCCATGTAAATTTTCATTTGTAAGTATGAGTTTGTATGAATTGTACAAGAGAGTTCATTAATAATTGTGTGTTAATAAATAAGAGTGTTTATATATATTTTTTCCACTATAATTTATTTTGAACCCACATTTTCCAGCAAAGTGGTATCAGAGAGCGAGGTTCGATTCTCTAAAAAGACGATAGCCGCAAGTGGAGCATTCCCATTTCCAAAGCTCTCGAAAGATAACTTCAATCGATGGAGCATTCAAATGAAAACATATCTTGGTGGACATGATGTTTGGGAAACCATTAAGAGAATATGATTTTTCACAAGATCCCACTATTTTAAGCCAAGCCGAAAGAAAAGTTTTAAAGGAAGCCAAGGTAAAAGATCAAAGAGCTCTCTCTATCATTCAACTCGGCATGGATGACAACAATTTTGAGAAAATTTCACAAGCAACCACTGCTGATCAAGCGTTGGATATTCTTAACAATGCTTTCAAAGGCATTGACAAAGTTAAGAAAGTTCGACTCCAATCACTACGAGGAGAGTTTGAGTCCTTGAAGATGAAAGAATTCGAAGAAGTATCCGACTACATCTCAAGAGTTGTGACTGTTGTTAACCAACTCGAAAGCAATGGAGAAAAGTTAGAAGAAAAGCGAGTTGTTGAAAAGGTACTTCGATCTCTTATGCAGAAACTCGACTACATTTTAATAGCCATTGAAGAGTCGAATGATGTCGAGGCCCTTAACTTGAATGAGTTGCTCGGAAATTACAAGTGCATGAAGAAAAACTAAAAAGACGAATGAGAGAACCGGAAGTCGATCAATCTCTTCAAGAAATGACGATCAATTCCGACCAGCATAAATCTAGTAACTTTGGATATCGCGGTTGTGGTAGAGGTCGTGGTCATAGACAAGGAAGCAGTTGTGGCCGTGAACGAAGTCAAGAATAACAAAGTTCATACAAAAATGAAGAGTCATAATCGGAACATCGTCAATCACGAACTCGCGGAAGAGGTGGATTTAATCGTCATCAAAATAAGCGAGATGTCGAATGTTATAATTGTCACAAGTTTGAGCACTATACTTCGGAGTGCCGAAATGAGTCTAACTTTGAAAATGCTTGTTGGGAATATTATTTTCACCAATATTATTCCTTATTTATAGTTTGCCTTTCTTAGGACACAAAGTATTTTAGGACTCTAGATTTCTTTCTTAGTTGGAGTTTAGGACTTTATTTAGTTACCTAAATACTTATCTAACTTGTTTAACAAGACTAGGAGTCTTGTTTTATAAAAGGGAGAAGACGCAAGAAAAAAAAAAGAGAGACACGACGCATACATCCTTGAAGCAGATTACGCAAAGAAAGACACGGAGAACACGCGCAAATAGATTTCTTGTAGCAACGGTCTAAATCAAGAAGATCTTCAAAGTTGCGTAACCAACAAAGAAGATCATCAAAAACTTTGCCACAAGACTTGTAGCCACGATCTTAATCACGAAGATCTTTGAAGTTGCGTAACCAGCGGAGAAGATCATCATACCGAGGCGACGAGTATTTTGTGTATCAAGAGTTTGATACAATTAGTTTTTCATATATTACTTTTATTATTTTGTATTGATCTTAAACATTATAAAGTAATATAGTTTTCGGGTTTGTACACCCAAGTTCAAAGGTACTTTTTACTTGTGAACTGAATTTAAATTGTTGTGTTCAAACTATTATTTTTATTTTTATTTCCGCTGCTGTTTCTGAGATTCAGTTGATGTTAGGTCTGGTGACGTCTATCATGAAACCTAACATCAGTTCTTTAAATTGCATTTCTACAAAACTACAATTGGAACCAGAGCAGGGTACTTAACTCTAAGTATTTCGATCCTTATTTTGTAGATTTGACATGATGGACGCTAAAGGGAAGTCAAGACCTCCAATTCTTAATGGTAGTGAAGTTCAATGCCATGAGTGCAAGGGTTGGGGACACTATAAAAATGAATGTGCAAATACGTTATGGAAGAAGAGTCTTATTTCGAAGGAGTTGGATGAAGATGGAAGCGACTCTGACTCACCTGAATCAGTACCTACACTTTTTGCTCATGTTGCCTGGGATGACGACTTTCGAGTTCACAACATCAATTCCAACACCCCGTGCCTTAATGCTGAGGTTGAAGATTCTCGCGACGAATATAAAAAGTTGTGCGTGGAGTATGATGAACTATTTTCCAAATGGGGAAATCAGGTTTTGAAAGTGAAAACCCTTACGYTCAAAGTTGAYAAYCTTACTCATGAGATAGATGATCAAGTGAAGATCATTACCCGGTTGGAGACCTCTCTTACAAGGAAAGATTCAGAATCGGAATGAGTAAGGGCTGAGCTAAAAAAGGTTCAAGATACTATTTCAAACCTCAATAAGGGAAAGACGAAGCTAGATGAAATTCTGGAGATGTCGTATCCAGAAACTTCAAGGCATGGAATTGGTTACAAACCGGAGCAACAATCGCATCAAGTCAGCCACAATCAAGAGTTTGTCAAGCGCCATAAGAAGAGAAGAAGGCAGTATGTTTGCCATCACTGTGGTGATCATGGTCACATTTGCCCCTTCTGCTGGAAGAGAATCGGGAAGAAAAGTCATTTTCAGAGGATCAATCAAGATGTTGGGACTCGTGATGGGACTGAAATTGTCAACACCAAAGGCAACACCAAGTTCAAACGAGTCTGAGTAAGAAAGGAGGAGGTCAAGTGTAACATGGTTTATATTTCTCTAAAATCTCATGTTCCTGGAGCATGGTACTTTGATAGTGGATGCTCCAAACATATGACCGGATTAGAAGACCTTTTGTCAAACATTGTAAAATTTAAAGGAGGAAAGGTCAAATATGGTGGAGGCGCAAATGGACAGATTATTGGGCAAGGAACACTCCATGTTCCAGGTATTGCAAGCTGGAAAATGTGCTACTTGTTGAAGGACTGACTGCTAGTTTGATAAGCATTAGTCAGTTGTGTGATGGTGGCTTTAGTTTTAAGTTCACACGGGAAAAGTGTGAAGTCTATGACGAGGATGGTGCCTATATCCTCACTGGTCAGAGGACTTCTGACAATTTTTACCAATTAATTGGTGATGTGTTCTGCAAGTACAAGATGGTGGAAAGTTTGATCAAGGATAAAGCTGTTGTTGCAGGTGGTGACGGGTCTGGTGACATGTCACCGAACCCAACACCGACTCAAGAAGAGCTGGATCAATTCAGTAGATATTGGGCAGGTGATATCACAGATAGGAAGAGTACTACTGGAGGATGTTTCTTTTGGGGTAGTAACCTGGTTTCATGGTACAGTAAGAAACAAAACTGTATATCCCTCTCTTCATAGATAGGAAGAGTACCAGTGGAGGATGTTTCTTTTGGGGTAGTAACCTGGTTTCATGGTACAGTAAGAAACAAAACTGTATATCCCTCTCTACTGCTGAAAGTGAATACATTGCAGCTGGAAGTGCGTGTGCGCAACTTTTATGGATGAACCAGATGATTGAGGACTATGGTCTCCATAGAAGTATTTTGACCGTACTCTGTGATAATATGAGCGCAATTGACATTTCAAAAAATCCAGTTCAGCACTCTCGTATAAAATACATTGACATCAGGTATCACTTCATCCGAGATTTAGTTGAGAGAAAGATAATAAGTCTTGAACATGTAGCGACGGACAGTCAGCGTGCTGACATATTCACAAAAGCATTATATTTAGAGACCTTCTCTCGTTTGAGAAGAGATCTCGAAATGTGCATTGTCTAGTCCATGTTGGGTTTGATGTTATGACGCCCAAAGATGTCATCAGTCATAACATCTGTATAATTTGCATGCATTTTTATTTTCTTTTTCATAAATCATACGAATGCATTGAGTTTGATTTAAAGAGAAATAAGGTCATGTGTTGTAATAAAAGTGATGACAAAAAGACTAACCTCTTCGTTTAGGTGATTGTGGAACTCTCCCGCAGAAACAGATTTTCTCCCAGGTCCAAACACAAAAGGTGTTAACAGCAATTGCTGAATATGTAATAATACTCTTCAAATCTTAAAAAGATGAAGAAAATCTAAACTAAAGGTCTGATCTTTAAATTTCACCTTATTGAGCGATTTTGACGTTGTCATTAACTTGGGTTAAGGGGTTTATTTTCATTGACTTCACCTTATGCAATGTTGGGTCTAATGTCATCAGTCATGAAAAGCAACACTGATCAAAATCTCTAAAAATCTTTATGTGAAATTTTTTTTTAACCTTTATAGGTCATACTTTTAGACATAATTTAAGACATTCATATTTTGTGAATTTGCCAATATTATTGAGTGTTCCGTTTCTCGTGTTTGCTTCTTAATCTGACGTCTCTTGATTTTTTTTTTTTTGAGAATGTAGTTATTTGATTGTTTCAGTGGCGTTGTGATCGGCTGTGCTGGGTAGGTAATATGAGATTGATATGAATTTTGGATTTGTCACTTTGTACGCTTACGGCTTTGGTGATGGTTCAATTTGCCAGTTCTAATCAGTTTTATGCAATTGTAGGGAAGTGTGATTTGGTTTGGATTTTTGGTTGATTGAGTGAAAATCATATGTCCTAAATTAAGGGGGAGTGGGGTTCTTGGATGGAAAGAAAGTCTTTTGTGGGTTAAAAAATGGATAATTGGTAAATTAGGATTTATTACCGTTTTTATTCTAGTTCCCTTTAATCTTTCAGCAATTAAAACTCTCTAACTCTCAACTTCTTCACAGTCTCTCTCGAATTGCCTTTTTTTTTTCTTTTTGAAATTTGCAACAGGATGTCCTCTCCGAGCAAATTCCCGAGCTCCCTGCCGGCGTGCAAAACTCCACTGATGAACAAGTACCTGCCAACTTTTCGAGGTTCAGTGGCCTGGATATCCGTGATCTTAGACCTCCAAGAAGGCCACACAGAAGAAAGACAAGGTTCCCTTGCCTGCTGCTGACCCGATTGATGATGTTGGTTCCGGTGATTTGTCACGGATTCCAACATCGCCTGCTGTTGATCCTATTCCTTCCCCAACCACTAAGTCGACCTCCATTTTATCTGGAAGTATCCCAGTTACATTGGCTACAAGCTCTGATGATGCTCCGTCTCAAGCCATCGAGATTGAAGACATGGAACCAATCTCCACGAGGTTCTTGACGAGTGAAGCTGAGGAGCTGTTCTTGGGATTTCCAAATCAAGGCACGAGGTTCTTTAGGCCTGATAATGATGATGTGTATACTAGAGAGGCCGATTTGTTTTCTTTGAGGGGCCAGCGCCCTTTCGAGCTGGTGTTGTGAGTGATGGTGTTTCTGATGTTCCCATCACCGGTCCCAACATGGTTCGTTTATCTACCCCAGTTGTACGTGCTCAACTGGCCTTGCTTGACTACCAAATTGTCCAGCTCCAGGCGTTGCGTGGTTCCTGGTTGTAGGCTCTTTTTCTTTCAGAACAAAAGGGGGGGAAAGGTGTAGAGACGCGGCTGTGGAGGGTAGCTTCTAGTTTGAGCCATCGATTGTGATTTGTTTGTTCTAAACAATGAGTATTTGTTTAGAGGGAGTTTTTAGTCTTTTGATCATTTTCATGCTCCTTGAGTATTTTGTTCAGAAAGGCAAAAGGGGGAGATTGTTGGGAATATTATTTTCACCAATATTATTCCTTATTTGTAGTTTGCCTTTCTTAGGACACAAAGTATTTTAGGACTCTAGATTTCTCTCTTAGTTGGAGTTTAGGACTTTATTTAGTTTCATAAATACTTATCTAACTTGTTCAACAAGACTAGGAGTCTTGTTTTATAAAAGGGAGAAGACGCAAGAAAAAAAAAAGAGACACGATGCATACATCCTTGAAGCAGATCACGCAAAGAAAGACACGGAGAACACGAGCAAATAGATTTCTTGTAGCAACGGTCTAAATCAAGGAGATCTTCAAAATTGCGTAACCAACAAAGAAGATCATCAAAAACATTGCCACAAGACTTGAAGCCACGATCTTAATCACAAAGATCTTTGAAGTTGTGTAACCAATGGAGAAGATCATCATACCAAGGCGACGAGTATTTTGTGTATCAAGAGTTTGATACAATTAGTTTTTCATATATTACTTTTATTATTTTGTATTGATCTTAAAAATTATAAAGTAATATAGTTTTCGGGTTTGTACACCCAAGTTCACAAGTACTTTTTACTTGTGAACTGAATTTAAATTATTGTGTTCAAACTATTATTTTTATTTTTATTTTCCACTGCTGTTTCTGAGATTCAGTTGATGTTAGGTCTGGTGACATCTATTACGAAACCTAACATCATATCTGAAAACTGCATTTCTACAAAACGACAAGGCTCATCTTGTCGAAAAAGATTCTGACCAATCGTTGTTGGCATTGAAAGCGTCAATCGAAGAAGAAAATACTTCGTGGTACCTCGACTCGGGTGCGAGTAATCACATGTGCGGGGAGAAGCACATGTTCYTTGACATTGATGCTACTGTTGCCYGAAATATCACATTTGGTGATATGTAAAAAATCACCATCCAAGGAAAAGGAAGGATTCTCATTCGATTGAAGAATGGCGGACACCAATTCATTGAAAATATTTACTATGTACCTGGAATGAAAGAAAATATTTTGACCATTGGGCAATTGCTCGAAAAGGGCACGACGTGCACATGAAGGGCCAAAGGTTGTACCTAAGGAATTTCGAAGGGAGGTTGATAGCCAAGGTACAAATGTCAAATAATAGAATGTTCATGTTGAAAATTCAGCACGACATGGCAAAGTACTTGAAAGCGTGTTTTGAAGATGAGTCTTGATTATGGCACTTGAGGCTCGGCCACATAAATTTTGGTGGATTGAGGATGATGTCGTCTAAGAAGTTAGTGAGAGGACTACCCGTGATAAATCATCCTGATCAGATTTGTCAAGGATGTCTTGAAGGGAAACAACATCGACACTACTTTCCAAAAGAATCTCTCTCAAGAGCGAAGCAACCGCTAGAGCTAATCCATACGGACATATGCGGACCTATCGAACCATCATCTCTCGGAAATAATCGGTATTTTTTGACCTTCATTGATGATTTTAGTCGAAAAACTTGGGTTTTTTTTAAGAACAAGTCAGAGACGTTTACAACCTTCAAAAGGTTCAAGCCTCTAGTCGAAAAGCAATGTTATTATCAAATCAAGGCAATGAGGTCGGATAATGGAGGCGAGTTCACTTCAACGGAGTTCCAGAAATTTTGTGAAGAGAATGGCATTCGGAAATCTCTTACGGTTGCTTATTATCCACAACAAAATGGTGTCGCGAAAAGGAAGAATCGATCAATTATAAATATGGTTCGATGCATGTTGAAGAGCAAAGATTTGCCAAAAGGATTTTGGGCAGAAGTTGTGGAATGTGCTGTTTATTTGTCAACAGGAGTTTGACAAGAAGTGTTCGTGATCAAACACCACAAGAGAAGTGGAGTGGTTTCAAACCAAGTATTTCACATTTGCGAGTATTTGGTAGCATTGCACATGCCCACATACCAGATCAAAACAGGAGCAAGCTTGATGCGAAGAGTCAAAAATATATTTTTGTTGGTTATGATCAAGCATCGAAAGGCTATAAATTGTATGATCCAGTTGAGAAGAAAAGGAAGCTTAGTCGTGATTTCGTGTTTGACGAAAAGAATTCTTGGGACTGGAGTACTCAAGATAAGGAGCAATATACATTTTACTCTTTTGAGTCTATTTCGAAAGAAGTCGAAGAAGAGCCGATGGAGCCCTTGAGTCCTCCATCGCCACCTCCATGTGATCAACCTTCATCAGAAAGCGAGAGTTCATATAGTGGAAGACCTCAAAATACAAGATCATTGAGAGAAATTTACGAGTTCAATCAAAATCCAAAATTGTTCTGCTTGTTTGCTGATACTGAGCCCATAAACTATGAAGAGGCGTCAAAGAGTCAAAAGTGGAAGAAAGCCATGGATGACGAGATTAGTGCAATTAAGAAGAATGAAACTTGGGAACTTTCTTCTCTTCCAAAAGGGCAACAATCTATTGGAGTCAAATGGGTTTACAAGGCGAAAAAAAATTCAAAAGGAGAGATAGAACGATACAAGGCAAGGCTCGTAGTCAAGGGATACAAACAAAAGGTTGGAATTGACTATGATGAAGTTTTTGCCCCTGTAGCTCGTTTGGAAACCATCCGTTTTTGCTTTAAAATGAAATGCGGAATTTACCATTAAGCCAAAAATAATTAAGTCAGGCCACATCACATAAATCTAACTCAAAATAAAGTTTAAGATCAAATACAATAGTCTAATATGAATGATTGATTATACGTACTTTCAGCAATCAGAATAGAGGATAACCATTGACTAAGCAAGGTTATTGAGAGAACCTCCATGACTTCTACTATGACCAATAAATATCATGAATTCTTACATATCTTACCTTGTGGTTCATTCATCTCACATAGGTTGGGATCAACATGTCTCTTCCCCTTTACTTTGAGGTTATTTTCACTATTCACATCGATCATGGTTAGCCTCAAGAAATTTCTTTATCCATAGGTCTAACATTGGTATTATGAATAATAATGTCATGTCTCTTAATGACTCACTATCATAATTAATATTAGGGAAAAAAACCTTTTGCCTTCCAAACTATTCCGATTTTTACAGTTTACCATACGAACTTTTTTTTGACAAACCACCATCTGAACTATGCGCGAATTGTATTTTACCCCCTACACCACTTTTTTTTTGTGGTTTTATGATAAAGAAATGGATGAAGTGGCGCAATCGGGTTGTGCCACATCATCCGATTTTGATTGCAAAACTACAAAAAAAGTGGTGTAGGGGGTAAAATGCAAATTTGCGCATAGTTCAGATGGCGGTTTGTTGAAAGAAAAAAAAAAGTTCGTATGGTAAACTGTAAAAATCAAAATAGCTTGGGGGGCAAAAAGTAATTACCCCTTAATATTATACAAATGCAACCGTATGTTTGCTCAAGTGGAAAAGAAATAGAGTGAGATCGTATCTCTCAATACTTATTATAATTTAAAGTGACTTTCTTTTTCACATATGGTAAGCCATGTTTTTAGTCGCAACATATCAAGTCATTGACCCTTTTTAGCAAGCAAACAAGTTTCTTTTCACTAAATTCTTAGGCTTGGAAGTAGTGTTTTATAAAATTCTCATAATATTCATTTAGATTACATCCCAAAGTTTATTGAGATTTTGAAACTACACATATTTCCAATATAAGATTTGGGGTCAATATGAAGTTTCAAGTTCATTAGAGAATTGACTTTGACTAAATTTGACGATTCTTTGTTAGTTAGTGGTTGGTGGATGATATTATTATGGAATTGTAGTTCAGAACGTAGTTCAAAAGGTCTGGAGGATGATGTAAATATTTGAGAGTGATCCAACGGTTGAAACTCGAGAAACCGATTTTTCAAACATACAACGCAGTTAGATTTTCGCCGTATGAAAATTGTATAATTGTTGCTTTAGGCTTATTCTCGATCACTCTCAATAGGTTAGAGGGTTAAAGTTTCAACTGATAACGTGTAAAAGGAAAAGTATAAGGAGAAGACATAAAAGAGAGACAAATGAGACAGTAGAAATTAGGGTTCTCTTATTCATTAAAGACTCTCATTATATAGGGTATTAAAGTACATGTTTCCATAATACATAAAGATAACAAATACCTAAATTGTATTTTATCAGTTACTTATTGACGAAGACACACTAATTGTGCTTTTCCTTAAACAAGATGTAGTTCTTATAATATGCAATTCTCAATTTTACTTAGATTGATTTCTAATTGCTACTCTTTTAAATTAAATATATATTATTGTCATTATCTATTTTTATATATATTATCCGGATGATAAATATTCGAAGCGGCAACTCAATCCTTTTTTTTTATTATTTTAAATATGACTTTAGAGAATTTCCTTTTTGTGTAAATATTGGTTGGTAATGTTTCTATCTTATTCTATTGTAATTGGTGTTTTAAAGGTTTTAATTAATTCTAAATATATTATGATGACTTTCGAGTGCTTGGAAAATCATTGAATTGGTTTAGTTACTTACCAAAAGTCAATCATTGTTACTTACCAAGCAATATGTTAAAAAGTTAACGAAATAAATCTTATGCAAATCACTCAATTGGTTTTTTTTTTTTTTTAATCTTAAATTAGAGGGGATGTGATTTGGTTAAGTTCCACAATTATAGTTATGAGACTCATATAATGATTTGACTGATTAAAAGAGAAAAGTTATTTAATCAAACAATGGTAAGACTCACACTAAATATGTCAATTAGGGAATTGATTTTTGATTTATGTATTAAGTTTTTTAATTATCAATCATATATAAATTTTCATTATTGAGTAGTATAATTCAAAATATATTACCGATGAATTTTGAGTGATTAATAAATCATACGTAAAATCAGTCAACTGGAATATTTTTTTTATCGTAAATCAGTATGAATATGATTTAGTTATTATATTATATAATTATAATTATGAGACTCACATAATGGTTTGACTAATTAAAAAATAAAAAATAACTTAATCAAACAAATTGTTAGAAAAGGTCAATAAATACCAAAAGAATATCAAGTCGCACACCAAATATGTCAATTAGGGAAATGATTTGCATATTATAAGTACTTTAATTATGATTAATATATAAATTTGGGTTTATTGAGGAAAAAAACCATGAGTCTTTCAATCATATACATTCATATATATACATAATTATAAAAATGTTAAATGGTTATTAATTACACACACACACACACACACACACACACACACACACACACACACACACACACACACACACACACCACACACACACATATATATATATATATATATATATATATATATATATATATATATATATATATATATATATATATATATATATATATATATGGGTCGGTTGGTCCACCTAGAACCTGGTATGTCCTGAATGGCTAAGCACAATGGAGGAGTTTCACTAGAAGGTATCCTGGTGAACCGAGCATACCCTTCATAGTTATGAAAAAATGAAGCAGAAAAGGAAGAAATCACCCCAATTTTTTTAGGCGAATTTGTTCTTATATATTAGGTTGATAAAAATGTGACAAACCATTAAACTTGAAATTTATTAATAAAGGCTGTGTTCCATATCAGCTTAAAGTAAGAATTGAAATTCACACGCATTAAAAAAAGGTAAATTCTTTTATCTAGATGCATATTGGTATTATAATTTAATATAAAATTAATTAGTATATTAATTTTTAAAAAATCTATATTACGCGACACCGGCACAATACAAAACAATAGAAAATAATACTTTTAGATTTATTCGAAGTACATGTGTTTCTTGGTTTTTTATTATTAGACTATCCAATCATATAACTCATGCAATACAAATATCAACTTTATGTCGGATTATTGAGAATTAAGAGTCAAAAAGGGTTCAAGATTATTTGCAACGTAAAATCCAAAATAAAAGAGTTAATGTGGTTTACAATGAGTTTTTCAAAATTTAAAATGAATAATATTTCCTTTTTTCTTTATATTAATAATTCAATTTTTGTTGTGGATAAATTATTTCTCAACACCCCGTGCTATGAAATATTGATTTTTATATTGTGATGTATTGGTAATATGTTGTATTGATTTTTTTTAATGTAATGTATTATCTAAAATCTTGTTCTGACCGAAAAGAGTGTTGTCCCTAATAATATAATCTATACAATAGTATTTCAATTATAAATTGAGTAGTTTCTCTTTTTTATTTTGTATTTAATATTAACTTCGGGTTTTCAAACTAATATTTTCACTTTTCATATTAGACATGGAAATACATTCCCGTGAAGCTTTTTTAAGTTTCAACTTTCGAACAAGAACCATGATAGTTGACTGAATATTCATAACAACTAACCAATTTCTCCTAAACAGCAACAAAACAACCAAATGTAAACAGCAACAAAACAACCAAATGTAATCTCACAAGGGTTACAACCAAACAGCCGCAAATATGTCTTCATTCTATTCTCACAACTAACTTTCACACCAAAATCCACCATCCAACTATCACAGAAAGTGTCGGACAACAGCCATTACTCAAACCAGCTTTCACATTCATCTCAACGTCATAAACCCTTTCTCTTGCACTAATCTCCTTTTGAAATTGAATTGTTTTTAGCTGCAATGAAATATCCATAGTTACATTTAATAATTTAATAAAGATTAGTAAAACTAACATAAAAAATAAAAATGAGCATTAGTTACCTTGCAAACATATGCCCATATGGTGTAGTACCGTATACCTTTGCCAACACTGCCCTCAAGTTCTGATATCATTGAAAAATAATTAAGACATGGACTCAAACACATGAAAGAGAAATAATATGTGTACATATATATATATAAACAGCTACTGACAAAAATAATATTAAACATGTACCTCCAAATCACCAGCAAACCTAGTAGTATAATTAATATCAGCTATAATTGTGTCATGACTCCTAGCATCCTCCTCAGCCTTCTCAGCAGCAGCTCTAGCATTATCATAATCAAACAATCTCTCTTCAACTTTCATGTACGTATATTCGTCCATCCAGTATATGATTAAGATGCTCAAGAAAACCCTTTATTAAAAAAAAAAAAAAAAGGGTCAATGATTGTAATTCAAACAATGACAATTTTACAAGGATAATAAATTCAAAGGTATGGCTATTGCAAGAACAATGGATGGCAGACTTGACATGTTAAGAGCTTCAATATAGACCGTCGGCACACAAAGCCCGAGCCGAGCCAAAAGAAAGAATTTCTGGTTATGGCCTGAGCCGGCCCGGCCTGTATATCAAGTATTGGGCCTACACCTTGCTTTTACAGCATGCATAAATAGTAGCAGGCCTGTTGCTCATTTATCTATAAGCAGACTGCACAATTTATTTTGGGCGAGCCAAGGACGAGCCAAAACTTTAGCTCAGGAGCTGGCTTAGCTCGGCTCAGCAACATCCTTTGCTTCAATAAAGGGTAACATATTCCATGAAATACAAACTCTCACCCAGTCATCAACAATATTAAACTTAATTGSGCATCTTTAGAAAGAAAAGAACCTCAAAGCACCACCGACATCTTTCTTATATTTCCGTATCCGATAAAGTTTGAATCCAGCATCTTTAGTGATACCCTGAACCACATCTACCACAGATTGTTTCAAACCTTGTCTTGCATAGTACTTTACAAGATCGCAAAAGTGAATGTCCTGTTAAAATTAGAAGAAAATGAGAACGGATTGGTAAGACAACTAACTCTATGAGGCAGTAAATTGTCCTCTCAAGTAACATTGAAATAGAGATGCTGTATAATTTACCTGCTTCATTCTCTCAAAAAGCATATCAATGAAGTTGGGATTGTTCAGAATTTCCCACATTAGCCCGACATAATCATTCTGAGGATCAAAATAGGAAAGGTACTCCATACACATCTCTGCTTTACTTAGAAGCACGGGATTTTCTTTTATATCATTAGCCAGTTCCCCTAATTCCTAGATCAGATGAATAAATATTAGTAAAAATAATATTACAACATGTAAGGAAGATAGTTAACTAGGTACTTGGAGCATCTTTAATGCAACCAGTTATGTGGATCTGAGGTCTAGTTAAAGAATTATAGAGTCTACTGATCAAACAGAAATTAACATTTAAATCTAGTTCACTTGTTTCATAAGATAAACACGAACGATATTTTACGTCATGGCACGTCCTTGACCTAACCATTCTACACAAAACAAAAATAGAAGAAAAGATGTACGTACTTGCTCAAGTTTTTCAATGGTACCATGCTTCATCACAAGCTCATTAGATTCCTGGATTCAAATCATAAAAAAACCCATCATTTTAAATTGCAACTTCAGGCTGAAATAGGACTAATTTCTAGGCATTTTTTCTAGTTACATGCCTTTTGTGATAATCCGTAATCGAGTTTTTAATAAGACCAAATTCGGACACGCTTATGATTACAAGACTAAATTTGTAATTTGCCGCCCCCACAAAAAAAAATCTTATTAAATTTTGCATTTACTAATAAAAAGAAAATTCCAGTGTTTGTTTTTGAGAGCCTATCTCCTCTCTCCGCACAAGCTCAAGGAACAACTGGTGGTCATTGTCTTTGTCAACTTTTTCTTCTACATTAACACATCCCATAACTCCACTCAACTTCAGAGGCAGTTTTTTGTAACTCCAATACCCAAAATTATAATGAGTAAGAGTCCCCTTCACACACACACACAAAATAAAATAATAATAATAATAATGATAATAATAATAATAATAATAATAATAATAATAATAATAATAATAATAATAATAATAATAATAATAATAATAAAAAGTAACTATTAAGGCGAAATGTGTAATTAATTAAACAAATAAAATATTGAAGTATTAATAGAGAAATAGCCTATTTATTGTTTCTAGGCATTCTTGGAGAAGAAAAAACCTCATCTTTGTAGCGGCAGGTTTTTCGATATCCATAATACGATTCAATGCAATAGATCCCTTGCAAAGACCAAATCGTAGCTCGATATGTTCCTCACGAACATGATCTGAAAGATACTCTAAAAAGTTGGCCAAGAAAGGTGCCTATTAAATGAAGAAATAAGGATGATTTGGTTAAAGAATCCGATTAGTAACTGATGTTAGTTAGTCCCACGAGCAAGTAATAACAGAAAACTACATAACCTTAAACAATGCCTCCTTAAGCTGATCCCTAAAGTTTTTATTTTGCCAAATTCGCAGCACTATTGAAAAATGTTTGTGTGCATCATCAGCATTGAGAGCCTGATTAACAACTCTACTTTCTTGAAGTGATTTCAAAAGTTGTCCGGCCAGCTGAACAAGGGCCTGATCTTGTGTTAGACGGGCACACACATCCCCGATGATTGGATCCTACGAAAATTTAGGGTAAAATTAGCTGACATCAACACCTCTAGTAGTAGATGGTATTTGATGCATAATACAGCACTAACGGAAGCAAAATTATAAATTGATATGATAACAACAAAATCCCAATCAAGGGCAAGAATAGTAGTAGATAATTTGAAAAGAAGCTTCACACACTTTGATAAATTGTTTCAGCAACGTCTGTGGTTCAGCCGCATTGCTCGGATATCTCTCCTCTCCAGTATTCATAGTTCTCTCTTCCTACAAGAGAATTGTGGTATGTTGCTGTAACAAAAAACAACACAATGTTATCCATCAGATCAAAATTAACATGACCTATATCAATAGATATATTACATATAGAAATATGGATGCTACAACATAATTTTATCAGAAACTTGTTTGGTCAAGGTCAATCAACAACTAAACAGCATCTTACATAATCATCATAATGAACAATTATTAGGAAAAATGGTCAATCAACCAATAAATCCATCCATAACAAAACTATCATCATAATGAACAATTATTAGGAAAAATGGTCAATCAACCAATAAATCCATCCATAACAAAACTTGTTTGGTCCAAGGTCAACCAACAACTAAACAGCATCTTACATAATCATCATAACAAAACTTGTTTGGTCAAGGTCAATCAACAACTAAACAGCATCTTACATAATCATCATAATGAACAATGCACACAACAAGTATAAGCAAACAACAACAGTTGTACATCTCAAATTGCTTTAGAAATATAATAATATGTAAACAAGAATAAGTTGTTGTGTTTCATTCATCTGATCAGTTGTAAATTTCTCAACCCACAATGGATTGAAGGCCCGAATTTCATTTTAAAAAAAATCAACAAAAGAAATATGCCCTAGATTAAAAAAAAGGAAAAATCGAGAAAAAAAGGTCAAAGTTAAAGAGAGAATAATAAGAGAAACACACAACTGTGGGAAAGGAGGCTGACGGCAACGGTGAGGAAAGGGAGGAGCAACCTTGCGGTGAGAGAAAAAGGCGTCTTTGTGGAACTGAGTAGTGGTGTTAATTCGGTTATTAACCGGTGGTTAATTAACTGACGGTTAATAACCGACGGTTAAATTAACCGGCCGGTGCTTTAACCGTAACCTAACCGGCCGTGAACCGTTTAAGGTTACGGTTAGGTGCGGTTAACCGAACCGGTGGTTAACCGGTTAACCGGCGGTTAACCGCCGGTTATATATATTTTTTTAAATTTAAATAAAATTTAAAAAATTAGTCATTTAACCGGTGGTTAACCGGTTAACCGGCCGGTTAACCATCGGTTAAACCCGCCAATTAACCGGTTTAACCGTCGGTTAAACCGCCGGAATTCTTTTTTTTTTTTTTCTTCGGTTAACCGGCGGTTATAACCGCCGGTTACGGTTAGAGGTTAACCTTAACCGTAACCTAACCGTCGGTGACCGGTTGACGGTTACGGTTTTAACCGAAACCGGCGGTCAACGGTTAACCGTAACCGGTCAACCGGTTATTACCGCCGGTTAGGCGGTTAACCTTAACCTAATCAACACCTCTAGAACTGAGATGATGACCATACAAAAAGGCAAAATTACAAAATAGCCCCAATAACTTAGGGGCTTGGCAATTTAATACCATTAAATATACTTAATGGCAAATTTACACAATAACTTATAAAAAGATAGCAATTTAATTCCAATTTGGCCGAAAAAAATAAAAGTTCGCTGGATTATTTCAATTTTCAGCGAAAAATGTTAACTTTGACCAATATTGACAAAGTTAATGCTGATGTGGAAAAAATAAAAAAAAACTATTTAAATTTTGAAATTCATTTTAAGAATCTTTTAAATTATAATATTTAAAAAAAGATGAAAAATATATTATAAAATCTGAGATTTTTTTAAATTTGCCAAAAACATATTATTTAAATAAAATTAAAACAAAACTTGAAAAATATTTTTAAAATTCATTTTTATGAAATATGTTAAAAAAAGGTAACTAAAATATAAAATAAAATAAAATTTAAAAAATAGTTTTATAAAGTTTTTGAAATTATATTAAATATTCAATGAAATATTAAATATAAAATCAAAACAAAATATGGGTAAATATCTATAAAAGAATATGAATATATTTTTATATTTAATAATATTTTTAATATATATAATAATTTATGGTATTGTAAAATAATTTTCTAAATTTATCTTAAAACATTCTCTTTTCATATGCAAAATAGTTTCTTCTGTAAACTATTTCTTGGATGTTTTTAATTATGTATTTTAATATAATATTTTACATATTAAAAAAACCTAATTATTAATAAATATTTTTTCATATTTAGTATTGATTTTATATATTTTTTTACACACTTCAAATAATTCCAAACTTTATAATATATTTTCTCAAATTTTTTTAATTTTATAAATGAATAATATTTGCTTTATATTTAAAATAGTTTCAGATTTTAAAATATTTTCCTAGAGTTTGTTTTAAATTTATATTTTAATAGTATTTTCAAAAAATTTAAAATAATCTCAAATTTTACAATATATTTCCCATCTTTTTGTTTCATTTTTTAATTTAAATATTTTTTTAAAATTACTTTAAAATTTTAAACAAATTTCTGAGTTTCTAATAAATTTTTTAGTTTTTATTATATAATGCCACATAAGCGTTGACTTGGTCAAAATGGGTCAAAGTTAACATTTTTTGACGGAAAATGAAAGAATTCGGTGAACTTTTTTTTTTTTTTCCGGCGAAATTGAGATTAAATTGCTATCTTTTTATAAGTCATTGGGTAAATTTACTACCAAGTATATTTAGTGGTATTAAATTGTCAAACCCCTAAGTTATTGGGGCTATTTTGCAATTTTGCCATACAAAAATAAACAAAACCAGAGGTTGTGGGTGGCCTCTCTGTGGAAGTGAGATGAGCGAAATAAATAAATAAATAAGGTGAAAAGAAAGGTTAATTACACAGTAGGATGGGCAGTTGGTCAGATCCAACTCATTAGTCCCCGTAAATAGGTGGATTTGGGCTTTTCTTTTTCGAGCCTGTTTAATCGCTGACATATTTGGCCCACACTATTAAACTCGCGGGTTTTTACGGACCGGAGAGGCTGGCCCATGAATTGACTTTTTTTTAATTATAAATTTATAATTAAAATTTATATTGGTTAAAATTGAAAACATATTTGTATTTTTTTTATTTCCTCTCTGTCCGTTAGAACACTTTAAATATTATAGTAGTTTTTTTTTAAATTTTAAACATAAAAATAAAATTTTATATAAAAAAACTAAAACTGTCCAGCCCAAGAGCCGCGAATTTAGAATATCCCGCCCCACGAAAAACTGGTCAAGCCTGCCCCGCCTTGATTTGCGATAGCTCGCGGCGGGTCAGAGTGAGCTGGCCCGTTTGACACTTTTAATATTTACACCTCAAAAATTGATGAATCTCTCTCTCTCTCTCTCTCTCTCTCTCTATATATATATATATATATATATATATATATATATATATATATATATATATATATATAAAGAGCGAGTTTGGCAGGAGAGAGAAAATATTAGAGAAAATATGTGTATTTTCCCGCCATAAAATATTTTTTTTTAAGATCCCTCTATTATTTAATAGGTATATAATATCCGCCGGTTTTCTTAGATTTCTCACAGCCCATTTCTCACATTTCCATTTTCTTCCTCGGCAGGTTTTCTCTATCTAATTTTTGGTTCTTTTCATTTGCAATCATAGAGTTTTCTATTTCAATTTTCTAAGTCAATTTTCTATTTCATTATTTCTATCGTTTTTGATACAAACTAATTTGTATCAAGAAATTTCTGAATTTTTTGTAAGTCTCCAAACACTTAGAGAAATATATCTGCGATTGGATTTTATAGATCTGCAATTTTTGGATGGTGCCAGTTATAATATTTTCCTGAATTTGGTTTGAGATAACTATCATTTTTCTGTATTTAATTTGCCGTATATTAATTACCAATATTTTTATGATTTTTTTTGCAGATCTCCAAACACTTGGAGTCATTATCTACGATTGAGTTTTTTAGATCTGCATTTTTTGTACATTTCGATCTTTTTGTAGGTTGCGGACTGCACAATCAGATAAAACGTTGTTTTTTATAGAATATTCATTCTTATTATTTTATGTTTTTTTTATTTTTTTTTAGTCAAATTGCAATTTTTTTCCATTCAAATATTTTTGGATCATATTTTATACAGGTCGATTTTTCATTTTGTTGGAATTGACAAAACGGGCAATCGATATTTCGCCAGAACTGAACCAATCGACAGTGTTAGTGAGTGCCTTTTTTTCCTTTTTCGACTTTCATTTTTCCATTGCAGTTGTATCTGAATATATTTATCCAGTTATGCATTTTTCTTTTATTTTTTTATTTTTATTTATTTTTTGACTATTATTAACACGAGCTGTATTCGGTTTTTTTAATGATTATTTTAGGGTTCTTGTGATCTTTATGATATTTTACATTAGTTATATTTTCTCTTCCATAGATTTGTATTGTGTTTATAAATTGATTTCACATTATTCATTTTTTTTTCTTTTATTGTATTATTTATTTATCCATACCTAGATAATTGTTTCAAAATTGTATCATCACTAAAACAATGACTTTCTAAGCATTCTAGATCCGTGCTCTTTGAATTATCCTTTATCCTTGGAATTTTTTTTGGTGTGCAAGTACAATAGATTTGAGCTATCTGTATTATGATTTCTTATTATATGATTTTTTATCTTATTGCAGATAAAATGAAATTCAAATCGTTAATTCAGCATCTTAAAGTTGCAATAGAGGCTGAAGATTTTATTGAATTTTTTTCATTCAAATGTTTTTTGGTTTTTTTTACAGGTCGATTTTTCATTTGGTTTGGATTTTATTATAGTTGTTTCAAAATTAGTTTTGATCGAATGATTTATTTAATTATAGATCAATCTTCATCTTTAAATGAATGGATACTTTTTCTTTTTATCTTATTGCAGTTCAAATGAAATTCAGATTCCAAACTTCATCATCTTACACTTGAAAGTATATGAAGGAATATGTTGACGATATATTAAACATTTTGGATTATTTTGGCAGATCTTCATATTTAGATACAACCTAACAGTTATCCTATTAAACATTTTTTTGGTACATGATACAACTTATTAATAATATGTAAAAATAGGAATTATTATTAAAGTTATCATATTTAACAATCATAATAATTGGTTAAATATAATTATTTATTATTTATCAATATTAAATATATTACAATTTATCAATCAATTAATATAAATATATGATCATTTGTAGCTCATTAATTTTTTTTTATTAATCATAGTAAAAACAGAATTCTAGGAATATTATAGTTTTATTAAGGAAAAACGGATTTATATTTTTATTAAGGAAAAATGGAATTTTCTGAATTCTAGGAATCTTATAGTAAAAAACAGATTTTGATATGCTCACGTATACTAATGATTCCTTAAGTACAGATTTTTCATTAATTACACGAATAATAAGGAAAAACGGATTTGTATCAATAAGAAAAAATAGATTTTGATATACTCACGTATACTAACGATTCCTTAAAAACAGATTTTGATATGCTCACGTATACTAATAATTTCTTAAAAACAGATTTTCTTTAATTACATGTATAATAAGGAAAAACATATTTTTCATTAATTACAAGTATACTATGCATTAATTAAATTATATTTTTAATCATTAGTGGTATTAATTTCGAATCATGCGGAGTATATTTGGTATGATACAACCATATATATCGGAATTCTATGAATCCTATGAAAAACAGAATTCTAAGAATCTTATAGTTTTATTAAGGAAAACAGATTAATAATTTTATTAAGGAAAAATGAATTTAGGAATACCATATATATCGGTATTTTAATGATTAAGGAATACAAAATTATTTAATGGCATAATCTTACTTGATTAATATGATATTAAATTGTAATATTTTGAAGATAAATATAAACATGATTAATTATTCAACTAAATAATGATAAATTGAAGGGGAATATATTATGTCATTAATTAACACACGTAGTTGAATATATTCAACTATTGTAATATATTCAACTAAATAATGATTTTAGTCTAATATATTCAACTAAATAATGATAATTTTGGTAATAAGTATTCTGCCAACTAAATACTTTGATCCTTAAAGTAATGGAACTATTGTTAGGTGAATATATTCTGCCATTAATTAATATACTCGGCAATATTGATTTACATAATATATTCGGTCATATTTGTTAATAATGATTTACTTAATATATTCGGCCAATAATTAACACACGTAATATATTTATGGTGATATCATCATATATCTCATTTTAATTATTTTATAATTATATTTTAAGTTATAAATTATATCAAAGATGATATATCTCTGATATCTCAAATATATCAAATGTGAATCTCTTAATTTACGTATGTGGTTGATAATTATTACAATTTTTTTCTATTGAAATTACTCTCTTTCTCTCTCTCTAGACAACAATAATAATAATAATAATAATAATAATAATAATAATAATAAAAACCATTCATACACTCAAACTATTTAAATAATCTTATAAACTAAAATTTTTTCATCCTCCATGTTGTTAATAATGTTAACTATTAAGGCTGATGTGTCAAAAGGAGAGCGTTCCAGGGATGACGTGGACCAATTAGAATTCTCCAAAAATGTCGTGTCAGGTTGTGATTCATAGGGGTCTATTTTGGGAGGAGGCCAAACTCTTGACCAGGTATAAATAACATT
Organism: Phtheirospermum japonicum; assembly: GCA_014905375.1. Taxonomy (NCBI): domain Eukaryota; kingdom Viridiplantae; phylum Streptophyta; class Magnoliopsida; order Lamiales; family Orobanchaceae; genus Phtheirospermum; species Phtheirospermum japonicum. The sequence continues at coordinate 778,563 of BMAC01000456.1, forward strand.
TTTTTTTTATGTTAATGTTGTCCTCCCCGTTTTTGCAGAACCTACCCACGCCGCGTGACAAAAGTTTTCTTCTTTTTTCTTATTTTTGTTATTCTCTTCACATAGATCTCAGAATTTATCTGTCGGATTCTTTATTTACATGGATATCAGTATTTTATATATATATATATATATATATATATATATAGGTATATATATAGGTTTGTTGATTCAGTAGGTTCCATATCGTCAGGCAATTTTTTTTTCAAATTAGATCTGTATTATATAGATCTCAAAATTTAGTCTGCCGATTCTTTATTTTTCTTCAGATCTTTTTATTGGGTTCAATAGCGGTGGCATTGTCCGTATCGCCATCCGCTGGCCGTGTTTCGACTTTGAATGTTACGAACTTGGATCGTTTGATGGAATCTGCTACTCCATGTATCCAGGCGCATTATTTATCGGAGGTATACAAAATAATTAAGTAGTTTTCATTTATTTGTATGTTCTTTTGGAATTAAAACTCTAAACCTCCATTTTGTTTGCAGAATAATGATAATGCATGCAAATCGTTCCCTATGAACTAATGTTTCGATTAATCAAACAATCAAGATTTTGCATTCTATTTGAAACTTTTTTTCCACATTATTTATTGAAATTTGCGTATAAAAAAATATTTGTTGTGAGTTTATTTTCTGTTATGTGGAATTGAATGGGAGATGTGTGTGGATTTTGGACCTTTCTGAAACTAAATCAAATGCTCCCCAAATGCAAACAGAGATGAAGGCCTTGGAATGGTTTTCATATATGTGATTTTGAAATCTTATAAGATGATGATTTTGAGATCAGTTTTGAAAGAAATTTAGAAAATAAACTAGATCTTGAAAGGTCTTGACCTGAGATTTCTTGGCCGTCCAAAAATGTGTCTTGATTTTTATTTTTTTTGATCTTCTGCTGTTCATTAATTCGCTGCTGTTTTGGGGGATTTTGTTGTATAGGTTTTTGAAAATTCATTAAATTTTCGCGGTTGTTTAGGGGATTTTTTTTTTTGAATATGTATATAGAATTGATTTAATTTTGGTTTTCATTGCTTTGATGCGAATGTGGTTTTATTGTAATTTTTGGGGTTGAGAAAGTAGTTTATGATTCACTTTTACCTGATTTTATTCAATTGTATGCAATATGTTTCGATCTAAACTCGACCGACTACTTGCAAAATATATATATATATATATATGTGTGTGTGTGTGTGTGTGTGTGTGTGTGTGTGTGTGTGTGTGTGTATATATATATATATATATATATATATATATATATATAGGGTTGGGTTCAAATGAGAACCCGTCATTATATGTGAACCTAGGAACTCATCTTGACCATTAGATTGGATAATTTTGATGGTTGAGATCATGACATGTCAGCATGGTAATAATGTAAAAAAATGCATTAATTAATTAAAAATGGTATTTTGGACATATATCAACGTTTACAAAGAGCACTACATTGTTCTTTAGAAAGCACAATAGATTAAGAAAAAAAAACACTACGATTGTATACAAAAAGCATCGCAAATTTCGTCTATAAACTGCAAATTCAAAATTTGAAATGAAACTCAAATTTTCAACAAACCATAACTTTTTCAAATTTTATTCGTTTTGAATGAAATATATATCAAATTAATCACATTCTCAAGATCTACAATTTAAGATACATATTGCATGTTTTTAAAACGTAAAAAATATATATATATATAATTAAATTAAAAAAATTGGACTGATTTTAGCACTACAGTACTGTGTAAAAAGCACAATGAACCTGGACATATAATTGCACTGTGCAATATTAGATCTAAGGCCAGGATTAGTCCCTAGGTTCACATATAATGACGGAGGTTCTCATTTGAACTCAATCCTATATATATATATATATATATATATATATATATATATATATATATATATATATATATATATATATATATATGAAGTTTGTTTGTCCAGTTTCATATATATGTTGTGATTGTGATAAATAAACACACAGAAAATAATATACCTTTGAGGCAAATTTATCATGATATCGAGCGACAGTTTGAAGACCTAATACTTTTTCTTTCCTTTGTGAATATGTATTCAGATTGATTTAATTCTGGGTTTCATGTTTTGATGTTGCGCTGACTTAAGCCCCCCGGAGATGACTTGTGCTGACAAATAAGGGTAGTATATGTTTTTTGTGTTGGGTTTGTTCTTATTTATATCAATTTTGATTAAGTGTTTTTTTATTCTTTTTTCTTTTTTATCTATTTTTTCATATTCCTAATTTATTATTGGTATTTATGTGCATGCACAGATTCGAATAATCGGTTTGTGCATTTTTTTAAATGGAAGCATGGTGAACATATGATTCGAGATATTGTAGGTTATTTCTTTATGACTTTTGTAGTTATCTGAATAATTTGAATATGGAGTATTTCTATTATAATTATTTCATTTAAAATAGTAATTTTTAAAGCAGGATATGGAGGATTTATATTAATTCACACTGCTCGAGGGTTACTGATTTAAAGTTTTTTTAGCATAAATGTTAGAGTGTGAGATGTAACCATCAAACTATTGGAGGGTTGCTGCTCGCAGATCAAAACCGATCAACCTAAAGCTGACAATCAGTGTAGTTGATTTCGTCTGTAAATTATTTTTTCTTTTAATTTATTCTAAAATTATTTGGTTCGATTTGTTTCCCAAAATTACATTTAATAATCATTGTTTGATAGGTTTCAATGGCTGACGGATAAAACCAAAATTTCGTCGCTCGCCCTTCAACTCACTGATTCAAATCTTCGTCAACTCGGCCGATGTTATTGAGCCAATATATCATGCGCTTATTATTTTCAAGATATTCTGGAGATTCGATGGCTATCAGATGGTAGTTTTTTTACAAAATATTATTTTTTAGATTTTCAACTTCCAGGTTTATTAATTGATGATTTCATGAATTCGTTCATAACTGTTTACATATATGCAATTTCATGTTTAATTTGACCAGTCTACAATACTGATTTGCAAGAGATAAATAATATATTTGTCTGTTTAATCCGTTTTATTGAGAATCAAATTTATTAAGATTTCGGTTTTGTTTTGTTTTTCTTTAAGATTTTAACAATGAATGTGATTGTTTTTTGTGTGGCATTCTTTTAAAGATAATTTTGCACCTTAGCTTCGTGCAATTGGTGGTCATTGAAACTTTGAAATTATGCTATTAAAATTCAGGGAGCAATTTTCGCATTTTGAGAGAGGAACGGATTTAACTATGTCGAAGATTCATGATGATAACACCGATGACATTTCTCTTTTATTCTTTGGGTTGGACATTTTGGAATTATTGTAGTTTCCTAAGTACATTTCTCGGGATAACTTATTCTAATTTTTCATGACATTTGTGTCGTTCTTGAATGGTTTTTTGCTCTGTTTTCATTTTTTGAAGCAGCAATTAGTTCAAAGTTTTCAGCAGCTGCTGCTTTACATTTGCAGGTTAATTAACTATGAAGAAACCATTGGTTCCAACAGAAAGTTGCTTCTCAAAGCATCAACCGTTCGGTATTTCTCGCAACCCCCACTTTTCACTCTTAATCGACTGTCTGTTTTGAACATAGCCGCATAATTCTTTCTTTAGCTTTATTCCAATTGAACAAACAACATCCCGATCAAATCTATTTTTTGAAAATAATTTGTTCAATTTTTTTTCATTTAAGTTGTTTGCTGTTTTTTTTTCATCAAAAATGATTTGTCGGGGAAGGACATAAACCCATTTGGATTTTGGGAGATGGGTAAGAGGTTGAGCGAGGATCGGGAGTCTGTGGATTTTTCATATGATGATCTCAAAGGTTTGTTCAATTGTCATTTGTTTTAGGGATAATTACAAAAACTACCCATGAGGTTTGGTTATTTACAACAAACCCCGGATAGCTTTATAAATTACAAAAACCACCCTTGAGTTTTATTTCACTTACATTTTCCCCCAACTGTTAGTTGACGTGACGAGATTTGTTGACACCGTCATCAAAATTTTTAACTTTTCAAAATATAACAAATAGCACCTAATTTTTGTTTGGCTATTTGTAATACAGAGAAAAACTTGGGGATGTATATATAAAATGTAAGATGAGAATTTTGGGATTATTTGTAATATTTAGAAATGTTTGGGGTTGTAATTGTAATAATATTTGATAATGTTACCAATATCCACAATTAAAGACAGATGTAACTTCAAGGGTGGTTTTTGTAATTATGAAAGTTGCCTTCTTTTTTTTCTTTTTTTTTGGGGTGGGGGGTGGGGGGGAGTAATTTGGCCAAACTTCAAGGGCAGTTTTTGTAATTATCCCTTTATTATATCTTCTCTGTTAAATCCAAAAGTAGGACAATGTTTTCCTTAATGCTCTCTTAATTATGATAAGATTGCTTTGGGCGTCACTTAAGTGTCTTGACAAAGAGGCAAGCACTTTGTTTATTGTTGCTTTAAACTTTTTACTATACATTTTTTATATTGTCAGGAGGCCAATTCTTTATGCATATTCTGAGTTGAGCTTAAGCTTTTCTTCACAAACCAAGTAGAAGGGAAAAGAGATTTTGATTATTTTTATTTTTATTTATTCTTTTAAATAAATGAGTTTTCCCCATCTATCCGACACTTGTGATGTATCCTGTCGTTACGTTTTTCTTTCTCCGTCGATAAAGGGTTAACATTTCTCTTTCAGGTGGCAAATATTTCTGCAAACTCTGACAAATTCAACAAATGAATATTTGGCTATCTTTGCTAAAATTATTGGAAACTGTTGTCAACCTCTTTGCATGGCATGGATGGAAGTGGAACTTCACCTCATCTCCAGAAAACATGACAAGGCATGTGATATAAACTGAGTATCACTGAAACACAATATATATCCTAAAGTTGTGTGAATTCCTCAACGAAAGGGGAAACAGTAGCTAATAATAATCATTTAGTTAATTTTCTCCATTCTACAATTTAAAATTTTAGAATTTAAAGTCTTATGAAATGTATCAAATTATTAAACAAAATGTCTCATCGTATAATTAATGATCACTGACTGCCACATTTGCCCTTCATGAACAAGATATTATTGAAATCACCCAAAAAATGAATTAAACTTGCTGTAAAATATGGAATTAAAGTTTATAACATACTTCCCTAATTAAACTAATCAATACCCATTTTGTGCTACCATGAAAAATAAAGGTTGAAAGTAAATCATGGGTTTGATTGATTCATTGAACTCGGCAAAAAATGGGTGGAACAATCATGGTGGTAACAATTGAGAAAGTTACTTACACGCTTAACAAGTTGAAATTAGTGTAACAGGACAAGAGAATTAGTTACAATCATCAACATAAAAATTACTAACAAACAGCAAAGTTAATTTGTCACCACATAAAAGTCCTTATGTGGCTTAATTGCAATTTATGCCCACAAGAATAAACATATTAGATTGTAACTATTGCATCACACATGGGTCGATTTTATGTTGCAATTTTAAGAGCGATAGAAGATTCTAAATATAATTAATGTAGTGTACAAGGAGACTTTCCAAAATTCAAAATGAAAAATATTTTTTCCTTTCTCATATTAATTATTCAATATCTTATACATTTTTTTAAATAAAATTTAAGATTATTTTGTATTTCTTATATTTGCCCGCGAAAATCGCGGGGTTTACACTAGTTCTTACTGATTGTATTAACTCATTTTTTGTTAATCCTAAAGGAATGAAGAAAATTACAAAGTCTACAATTATTGGCAGCAAAAGACCGTTGTCCATCATAAGTCATGACTGTAGTACTCATACTTTTTATAGTTTCATGATTTTGTTTGTATAGTTCCATGATTTCTATTTGAATTTCATAATTTCTTATATTAAATTATATTTGATAATAGAATAAAAAATATGAAATAATTTTTTTTTAGATTAATATGCAATTCATTTTTTCTTGATGAAGTTTCTCTAAAATGCATATTTATTTCTATTTTTATTTATATAATATGTATAAATTGTGCAAACAACTTAAACTCACAAATATTAGAAAATTTCTTTACTACAATTAATTACTTCAATTTATGTTTTGATAAATTATAATATTATAATATAATTATATCAATTAATCTTATTAAATTTACGAAATGTTATTACCAAAATTTAATAAATACATAATAAATATAGCAAAAGTTATAATTAGGAATTTTAATATTAAATAATGATATTTTCTATCCCGTTATAAATTTCATGATTATTTTATTGAATTATCTTTGATAGTAAAATAAAAAATGCTTAGTTTTATCTACGTATTCATGTTATTTTTCTTGATGAATTCGCTATTATTTACGGATTTATTTCGCTAAAATTAATATTAGCATGTATATAAATTGTTTAGTTATTATACAAATGATCTTATCTAACAACATGTACTTTATATGCGATTTATAAAGTTCATCAAATTCCAAAACATTCCAAACTTTTATTTTGTAGAAAATACCAGTGTATCTGAAGCGACTTCCATAAACCGTTACACAGATTGGGACAATGATACAAATAATTTACAATCATCAGTAGTGGCTAAAGTTTCATATCCTTTATAGAGATTTCCAATGACCAATATTTCTATGGTAATTTATTATTTTACTATTATAATTGTATATTAATATTTTATTATAATTTTTGTGCAATTATAACTAGTTTTAAATGATTTCTGAAAAGATACACTCAATTTTAATCGAGCTTTTGGTTCGTACTATTATTAATAAACTATATAAGTGTTAGGATTATTATTATCACCATTATTATTATTGTTATTATTGTTGTTGTTTTTGTTGTTGTTGATGATGATGATGATGATGTTGTTTTTGTTGCCACAAAATACTTATCAATTGACAAGTATAATTATATAGTCTTTAATTATTCATCAAATTATACCTTAAGTTTACAATATTTTAATAAAAAAATTATTCTTTAATTTACGTAATTGACAAACAAGATACATTATTCATACAATCAAATTGACAAATAATCTCTTTATATATATATTTTTTAATTTGATATAGTATATTATTATTAACTTATGAATTAAAATATTTTTCATTCTTAATGATTGTATTAATTCATTTTTTTCATCCTAAACAAATGAGGAAAATCACCAAGTCTACAATTATTGGTAGCAAAAGACAATTGTCGAACATAATTCATGACAATAGCATTTATATTTTTTGTTATTTCATGATTTTGTTTGTATAGTTTCATGATCTGCATATTAATTTCATGATTTTTAAAAAATTAAATTAAATTTGATAATAGAATAAACAATGCTTTAATGTTTTTTTTCTAATTTATGGTGCAAATTTTTTTCTTTTATTGATGAAAATACTCTAATTTGCATATTTATTTCTATTTTTTAATTAAATAAAAAGTTGTAAATAAATTGTGCACAGAACTTAAACTCACAAATTTTTAAAATTTTTATGACCACAATTAATTACTACAATTTATGTTTTTATAAATTATAATATTATAATTGAATTATATCACTTAAACTTATAATTCTTAGTTAATTTTTTCACCCAATGTTAATAAACACATAATAAATATAAAAAATATTATAATTAGGAATTGTAATATTAAATAGTATTATTTTCTATCCTGTCATAAATTCCATGATTCTTTTATTGAATTATCTTTGATAATAGAATAAACGATGTTTGTTTTTATCGGAATATTTAAGTTATTTTCTCTTAATGAAATCACCATTATTTACGTATTTATTTTGATAAAATAATTTTAATATGTATATAAATTATTTAGTTATTATACAATTTATTTATGTAACAACATGTACTTTATATACGATTAATAAAGTGCGTCAAATTCCAAAACATCCCAAACTTGAATTTATATCTTAAATACAAATGTATTTGAATTGATTTCTATAGAGAATTATACAGATTAGGATAATGCAACAAATAATTTACAGTCATCTGGCTAAAGTTTCATATCATTTTCAGAGGTTTTCAATAACCGAAATTTCTAATGTTAATTTATTATTTTAATATTCTAATGATATATTATTATTTCACTATAAGTTTTGTTCAATTATAACTAATTTTAAATAATTTCTGAAAAGATACACTCACTCTGAATTTATCTTTTGGGTCAGTACTATTATTGTTATACTATATAATTGTTAGGATTATTATTATCACCATTATTATTGTTGTTGTTTTTGTTTTTGTGGTTGTTGTTGTCACAAAATACTTATCAATTGACATGTATAATTCTATAGTCTTGACATTATTCACAAATCGTCTAAAAATCATGCATAATTATCTATTTCTGCAAATGTTTCCAGAAGATGTAGTTACTCCTGCTGCATTAATTCGTATGGAAAGTAGCTCAACTATTATACAAAACCTGGATCAAAATCAGGCAAATCCCAAACAAAAAGGGGAAGACCTCCTAAAAATCCAACTGTTACTAACAACGGTATTATTCTTTAGACCATTAATATTGAGTTCAATTTTTATTTAAGTTATATTGTTATTTTCTATATAATAATTAATAAATTTAATAAATTAAATATTGTTTGGTGCATTGTCTGTATTTGATTATAGAGAGCAAAGTTTCTCAGTTTCTCATAAATTAAATAGACAAATACACACAACACATTATCGAAATCAGAACTTTTATATACCACCAAAATCACTAATTAGCAATAATAGATTTTTATGAAAACAATATAAGTGTAGTTCATAAGTTTCACAATGAATACAAATAATTCTTCAGACAGAAATGGACAATAGTGCATCCGTTGTAGTTGATTTCTTCTTTTACACGATAATTTTATTGGTAATAATTGATAAACATAATATATAAAACTATTATCCACTGGCTTTGATATATTACACAAATCTCGAATAGTCATATATATATATATATATATATATATATATATATATTGATTTAATGTATTCATTCTTCAAAAAGAAATTTACAATATCTTTTAAGGCAAACCTTAAATTATGAAATAATAGTGTAATACAATAAAACTAAATATTAATAGATGGTTAATAATATTGATTATGCAATATTTATTTAACATATCTTTTACGTTACATATTACTTATACAATAATAGATAATATTCTTTCTACTTACCAATATTTTGAATATTGTAATAGAAAATACTCTCAAACAAAAAGTAGGAAGGCCATCTTTGAAGTCTGTTTTTGAAAAGGGTAACCGAAAGACTCATATTTTGCTAAAATATTATATTTTGAATGGATGATTGGTTGATTTAATTAATATTTCTTTTTATTTGTAAATATACATTCGTGATATTAAAAAGGATCCATGATAAGCGAGAAATTGCATGTCAATATATATATATATAAAGGCTAGCGTTTCTAAAAATATTTCTTAAAGTTTTCCCGCCCATTTTACTTACTATTTGTAGTATACATATTTATTACATATATAATTATTTATGTAAATATTATTTTGAAGATTATGATTTATATAAAGAAAATATTAAATATATAGAAAAATTATGGATACTTATTAATAAATTCTGAGAAAATCAAAATAATATAAATTTTTTTGAAGAAAATAAAAAATTTAAAAAATTATTTAAAACAAATATATAATTATATTTAAATAATTAGTTAATAAATTTTAAAAACCCAAAAAAGAAAAAGTAAAACATAAATATTTTCAAATGCTGTAAAATAAAATTAAAAATATTAATAAAATCATATAGACAAAAATATAAGAACTTATGATTAAACTATAAATATTTATTTAGTAAATATGAAAAAAATTCATAAATTCAATAATCAAATAAAATTAAAGAGAGAATTCATTAAATAAGTTAAATTAACTCAAAATATTCATAATTAGATTCTATAGAATTATTAAATAAATCTAAAAATAAAAAAGAGAATTGATAAAAATAGAAAAATAATAATATCAACTACACAAATATTATGTGTGTGTGTGTGTGTGTATATATATATATATATGAACTCTGAGAAATAAAATATAAATATAAAATATATCATCTATAAATAAATCTAAATAATGAGTTTATAAATCTGCAAAATTCAAAAAAAGTAAATCAAAATATAAATATGTCAAATGATATCAAATAAATTTATTTTTATTATAAATAAAATATAAAAACTTATAATTAAATTACAAATATTTACTTAATAAATACAAAAAAATAGAAAATAAATCAAAAAGTTGCTAATATTATAAAATTAAATATGAATTCATTGCAACAAAAAAAGTTCCATTAAATTAGAAAATTATTAACTAAATATAAAATTAGAAAAATCAAAATAAACAAGAGATATAATATAATATAAACAAAATTGAAAAAAAAAAGAATAACAAAAATATAAAAATTTATAATTTGATTTTAGAAAATTATTTAGTAATTTGTTAATTAAAAAAAAGGATAGTATGAGTACAACCAAGAAATTGATGCAACGAATACAAAAAAAAAACACTTATAATCGGTAACAAGAACTTTTATTTTCTTCCATAATTTTATTTGTTGATCAGACCAGGTGATATGAGGACAAACCTAATAACGTCATATCTTTAAGTTTTCTATATGTGACTCAAGTAAAACTCGGAACCACGAGATTGTAGCTCAAGTGGTATCGCTAACCCCTTTACAAGGGTGTTGACAAGGGTTTGAACCCTAGACCTCTCAGATTATTTGAGATTTATCTTCTGCTTTCCAACCATTAAACCCAACTTATTAAGAAAAACTCAAGTAAAACTCGGATGACCCAAACATTGACCCTGAACGTGTCACAAATTATGAACATAAGTGAAAGGTAATTAATTTTATACAATTATTTGATTAAAATTTGAAATCAAAATTATATGTGGGTAGAACAAAAAATTGATTATATAATCGTATAATATAAAGAATTCAATACATTATTTTAAAATTTTAACTGAATAATTATTTTTGAATATTTGTATATTAATAATTTGTGACTAATTACTATAGCTTTAAGTATTTAACGTTAGAAATCCACACATAAATGATTTATTACTCTTGGTTATATAATTACTTTCGTATAACTTAAATCTATATATAAATTTTAATTTATTTATGGGGTTCATCAACTGACTTGATGACTTGGTGGTTAAATTACCCAGTGGCTATCCCGAGTCAATTACCAAGTTGATTTAAAAAAAATAACTATAATAAAATAGTACAAAGGCCCTCAATTAAAATTTTAATATGATGCCTAATTTATTTGGTATTTCTTTTTTTTTTTTTAGTATTTTATATATTTTTACAATATTTATATTTTTTTATTTTCTAGATTTAGCAGATAATTTTTTATAATACATCATTAATTACGTATATTACTTTCTGTTTTAAAGTATTTTAAGATTTATTTTATTATATTTTATAACTTCTTGATCTTTATTATTGTTTTATTATCAACTTTCAATAGATAAAAAACTATTTAAAATTAACTTTTATATATTTATTTGATTTACTTTATCACTATAGCCAATTTATTCTTTCAACGTCTTTAAAATAAATATTTATTAATTAATGATAAATTTATTATATTTTTATTTTATTTAAAAATAATTTCATATTTATATTATTATATTATATTATATTATAATATTTATATTTATATTTTATTTCATTTCATTTTAGAAATTATTAAGAGCCATTTAGAAATAAAACATATATGTTATATATACTTAACTAAATTCATATTTTTTTGATTATTTTATTATTTATAGTATTTTAAGTGCGTTTTACTTTTATGATTTAGTAAATGATTATTTGGGATTTAAATTATTTTTAATCTTATTGTATAGAATTACTGTGTAATAAGATTTATTTTATATTATTTATACTTTTACTATCTTCGTAATTTTTTTTATTTTTAAGATAATTTGATATATATTTGTATATAAATATATTTCTTATATATATATTTATCATATTTCATATTATCTTATGATTTATTTTATTATTTGTATAACATTTCTTTTTTTTCTTATTATTAAATAATTATTTAGAATTCATAATATTCTAACTCAATTTAAAAATCTTATGATTTGTTTTATATTATTTATAATATATATGATTTTGTGACCTTTTAACTTTAATTTAATTAATATATATTTATAATCTAAATACAATTTTTTGTATTTATTTATTTGATTTTATATTCTTTTTTAAATTTATACTACAAGTATTATATTTTCATTGGTTAGAGGTTTATTTGATAATTTTATAATTATGTTGATATAAATTAGATCTAAAATAAAAAGTACAACAAAGCACGACTAAAGTACAACTATATTATTCGTCTCTTGTTTCTCGAGCATATGTCATGTATTTGAACTTTTTGATCGAACAATACAACGTTGTTCGAAAAAAAATTCAAACAACCCTTTTTTAGCCTTAAAGGGGATGTTTAGATCAATTTCTCGAACATGTGTTTTGTGTATGAATTAATTTTTGCATTTATATTTTGTGTTCAAATCAATTTTTTGAACATATAGTTTGTATTCGGAAGTTTGGTTCGAACGACTTTTTTTCAAGGCATTTTTCCCCTTTTTCTTTCTTCAATGGCACGGCGGCGGCAGCCTATTTATCTGCGCATGTTTTGTTTATATCCTTCAATAGACGGCGGTCATGGCAGTGGCGACGGTGATGGGCGGCGCTGGAGAATCGAAGGAGATGAAGTATTTGGTGGTTCAGGGTTTAAGGATAATATTGACCAGTAATCGTGACTTGAGTATTTTAGGTTATTATAGTACATTAATAAATTAATAATATTACACTTACATCAAATAAATTTATACCATTAATTTCAATTCGCTCCGTGCATCGCACGGGTTAAGCACTAGTTAATGGTTTAAAAACTATGTTTTTATGAGCTTCATGTTGTTATATATATATATATATATATATATATATATATATATATATATTTATTTATTTCTCTCTTATTAGTTCTTATGAGTGGACGAGCACCAATTGTATATTTTTCATCTATTTTGCAGTATTTAGTGCTCGATTGACGCATTGATGATTGATGGATGATTCATAAGAGTTGCAAAGGAAGATGAGAGACGAGGACAAATGAATCGACGAAGAAAACCGAAGAAAACGCAATGCGTCGATTGATGCACACGTCGATGCGAGCCAGTGATCTGCGTCGATGCCCGAGATGCACGTGTCGGTCGACCATCAGTCGATGAAAACTCTCTGAAGCGTCGATTGAAGGCGTGTCTATCGACCTGACCCATGTTGACGCGAGCAGGTGACTCGCGTCGATGCCCAAAGCCTGCCCACGTCGATCGATGCCCGATCGACGCCTGACGTGGAAATCCTATTTTCGGCAGGAAACTTGGTCTCCAAGTCATGTAAACTTATAAATACCCCCATAACCCACTAGAAATCGGGATATACATTAGTCTTAGGGTCTCAAGGCACCAAGAGGAGTCCAAGCCATCCAACCATCAAGAGATTGAAGATTGAAGATTCAAGATTCAAGATTCAAGATTCAAGATCTACACATCATTTCTCCTTCTTTTCCAAAAACTATGTTTGTTTTCTAATTTTCTATTATTTCATGAACAACATGAGTGAGTAGTTTATTTATTTTAGTTCTACGGAAGTGGAAACCCTCGTGAGATTATGTTTTAATTAATTTATGCAATATTTATTTCGTTCTTCATATGAGATTGCTTGTGTTATTCTATACACATGACATGATTGCTTAATTTCTGATTTGGCTTGATCACCAAGATTAGGGATTGGTTATCAATTACTAGAAATAGGATTACTTCCCGTATAATTGTCGTGGTTCTATTTCACTTGTAGCAACTAATGGTCGCGCATCATTAGGGATAACACAACATAGGTTGAATAAACCGAGCTTATGTGTTTATATTGCTTAGATTAACCTATTTGCCTGGTTCTTAATGATGTTATTGGGTTGAATCTAGAGAGCTTATTCTAGGTTATTCAGTAATTATATTTAATTGAAGAGCTTATTTTGATTAAATAATCGGTAAGGACAAATTCGAGTAGCAGAGCTTATTGTTACTTAGGATTTTTAGTTTCATATGAAAAGTGAATTATAATATCGCAATTGGTTAGATGAATTGAACGAGGGTGAAAACCGAACAAGGACTAGATCTTTCTTATTATTGAATTCTTATTTATTTTCTTACGTGTTCTTTTGCTTGCTTTTAATTATATTCTTTATTTATTTTGTTTTGTTATTTAGTTTTCTTAAATCAACTTACAATCTCTACCCCCGTTTCTTACTTAAATAAAATACGAACAATCACAATATAATCCACACTCCTCGTGAGATCGACTCTTACTTACCACTGCTACTAGTTAGTAGAGGAAAGTTGAGGAACTTTTATAAATATTAAATTTGATGTGTAATGACGAGCAGTCAAATTTTGGCGCTATTGCCGGGGAGTGACGCATTTAAATTGTGATTTTACTTATTTTAGTATTTTTAAAATTTTCGTTGAAACAAGTTGAACTCTTGTTGGGTATTTTTCAGGTGAATGAACTTGAGATCATCCGGGAAGAAAGAATTGCACTACTATTCGAAAATCAACAAGAGAAGTTTTTTCAGTACTTCCATGTTGGGATTAGTGACTAGTTCAAATTTGATACAAACTTATATTTTTTGGGAATTGTTTGGAATGTGTTCCTATCTATTAATAGGGTTTTGGTTCACACGACCTCCTGCCGCAAATTCTTGTCAAAAAGCGTTTGTAACTAATCGTGTAGGGGATTCTGGTTTATTATTAGGAATTTAGGTGGCTTCGTTGATTGACTCTAGAACCTTCCCAACTATAGCTAGGTTTAAAAAAGCACTAGCTCTATATGCTCTATCCCTGGGGATTACTACTAAAAGGTAGGGCAAAAGGGTAGGGTGACTCTAGCAATGTAGGGGTTTAGGATTCTCATAGGCTTATGGATATAACGAGGGAATTGCTTCTAGACTRTGAACTGCAAGGTCGAGCTTTAAAGAACAATTCGAATAAATAGAATAATATAGAAGGTACATAATCTTTTTTTTTTCAAATGAATCTGTTTTTATTTAATGAATAGATCTGATCGCAACTTCGAATATGGAATTCAAAGGGATCAAATAGGAAAGGATACTCTGAATCATAGAACTCTAATGAAATATACGATCAACCAACATTTATTGAATTTGACAAAAGAGTCAGAAGAAATGGTTCGATCCTCTCCGATCAATTCATTCAATCGAGTTCTAGTCCGTCACCTGGCGGAAAAAAGGAGCTAAAGATCGTAGTTCTCGAATGAGCAACCGAAACGATTCTGGAGCATCCTCAGGATTGGGTATTATTCCTCCAATTATCGTAGTACCAAGTACTTCGTGGCGCGCTCGAATATGATCAGATTTATAAGTAAGCATCTCTTGTAAAATATGAGCAACCCCAAATCCTTCTAGAGCCCAAACCTCCATTTCTCCTACTCGCTGCCCCCCTTGTTTTTCCCTTCCCCTAAGGGGTTGTTGTGTAACAAGCGCATAATGTCCACTGGAACYTCCATGGATTTTATCARCAACTTGATGAYTTAATTTCAAGATAWAAGGCTTTCCTATTATAACGGGTTGTTCAAAAGGATTCCCCYTCCTTKCATCAAATATTCTGCTTTTTCCTGGWTACTCGGGTTCAAATACCCACGGATTCGCTGTTTGCTTACTGGCTTCATATAATTCAGAAAACACTAGTTTTCTGGAAGCTTCTTGTTCATATCTCTCATCAAAAGGCGCTATTCGATAATGTCTGTCTAGTAAACCCCCGYCTAACCCGAGCGAACATTCAAACATCTGTCCTACGTTCATTRGGGAAGGTACTCCTAATGGGTTAAAGATCAAATCAACAGGTCTTCCATCTTGCAGATAAGGCATATCTTGTCTAGGCAAAATTTTTGAAATGATACCTTTATTTCCGTGTCTTCCAGCTACTTTATCGCCTACTTTGATCTTTCTGTTGTGCCCTTAACACGAAGCTAGGGCAGCGATGCGAACGCTTGTGAGTGCATTAAGTAAGTCAGATAACCTTGTCTAAACCTTGGAAATCWTAATGCCATAATGCCTTTCAAATCCTCCTAGCCATTATCCTACTGCCTCGAATCCAAATGATTTCTTGTCTTCTCTTAAGATATTTCGAGTCGCATATACGCTATTACTAGGCTTTCTCCTTCTCCCACTTCCCCACGAAAGGTTCAGGCTAATGGGACCTGGAGATATCAGAAGTGAGAATGCTGACATGAGTAACGAGAAATCCTGTGAAAAACACGATCGCCTGCCAGTGGAAGGTTTTCTGCGTTRAGTCAATCTACGCAGAGTGAATCGGTCCCTAAGGAACCCCCGAAAGGGCTGCCGTCCGATGGGCACACAAAAGTGACAGCGTTTCTTTGACTACAGAACCATGCCTGTCTCTTGGAGCGAATTGGATGATCGGGCCGAGGGCTGCCCCCTCTTCCCCTCACTCTCCTTTCCCTAATATGAACCTTGAGTCATCAAAGCCTTTCGACGAATTTGACTGGGAGATTCAATGGCAAAAAGAAGAGGTCGTGTGAACTAAAACCCTATTAATAGATAGGAACACATTCCAACCAATTCCCAAAAAATATAAATTTGTACGAGATTCGAAACAATAATCTTTTGTTATAACGCGAACGCTGATCCTCCTTTTTTTGTTGGCGTATTGGCCATAGGGGGGGGGGGGGGGGGGGGAAGATGGGTTTTGGTCTCAGTTGGGGAAGGTATTGCACGTGTTTATGGATTGAACGAGATTCAAGTCTGATAAGTGAGATTTCGAGTTAAGGATAGATAGAGGAATTAGGTTAAGGATGGTATCTTAACTTCGCTTACTGCGCTGTTAGTTCTTTAAGGTAGTCTCCCTTCTAGTTTTCCCTTGCTATTATGAGTTTGCTTTCTTTCTGTTGAGCTAGGACAATTGTTGATTCTATTCCCTATCCAGGTCGAATAAATACCATATTGGTTCCACATTCTTCAAAAAGCCCCTTCAAAAAGAAAATAGAGGCGAAAGATACCAAAGTGGTGGTCTTGTATCAGACTGCTTGTCTTCTTATAGTTGGATCCCCAAGCGAATTCAGAAGGAAGAAGGAGGCTTCGGAGTCAAAACAAATATTAAAACTACATATCCGAGGAGTCTTCGAGTGACAGTGAAGGAAATGAGAAAATGGCTGGACAAGCAGAACGCACATTGAAGGAGTTGGCTAATCCCGACATTCCTCAGCAACCGCTTTGCATCACATTCCCAACAGTGAATGACGCCACGCTCGAATTAAGATCCGGTTTGATCCACCACTTGTCTTCATTCCACGGTCTTGCTGTCGAGGACCTACACAAACATTTGATAGAATTTCATGTCATCTGCACGATCATGAAGCCCGCCGGAGTCACTGACGAGCAAATCAAACTACGAGCGTTCCCCTTTTTACTAAAAGATCTAGCCAAGAATTGGCTTTATTACCTACCTTTGGGGCTCCATCACCACGTGGGGGGCTTTAGAGAAAACATTTCTGCAAAGATATTTTCCCGCATCACGAGTGGCGAATCTTCGCGAGGACATTTGTGCGGCAAGGCAAACACAAGGGGAGACGTTACATGAGTATTGGGAACACTTCAAGAGACTCATCGCTAGTTGCCGTTGGCGGCGTCCCATCGCGAGGTCAGATCTATCCTGGTAGGCAGATCTGTGTCCGGTGGATCGGGGCGGCCGACTTGATGGCGACAAGACGCTCGGACACACTCGGCCTGGTAGGCAAGTCAATGTCCGAGGGACCAAGGTGCTCGGACAGATCTGGCCTGGTAGACAGATCTGCGGCCGAGGCAACGAGGGCGAATCACGATGCTATGGTGTTAGTCTAGTTTTACCCGACCTGCGATCTAGACACAACAGGACAAGGTGGGCCGACCCATCTCACCGGCTAGATGCGGGACGTCTGGACCAGCGGAGGCACATGTCCGGGAGCGGATCTATAGCTGCAGGGTATCCTTATACCCGAGATGAGTCAATCGACTCATGTTAAAGTGATATCCAGGCCTACGACGAGGAGGCGGTGCGGATCATCAGCTTGATTGGCGACTTTGGCCTTGATAGGTTCTCGACAGCGAAGCCGCGCGGCGCCAACGCGCGAGCCTGGTCGAGGATTGTTATCGCTTAGAGGGTCAAAGTCTTGTGGAGGATTCCCAAAAGTCCTTGCGCAAGAATGAGGCAACATGGCGGAGCAGTTGTTCACTACGACAACACTCCCGAACTGCGAGTCGACCCCTTGTTTTGGTCGAAAGTTCGTGAAGCGAGATCGCGGCGTGGAAACCGGAGCTATCTATTCATGAGTCTGTAGGGACAAGGGACACACCAGCCCTTGCGGCTCTAGACCAAGATGGAGCAGCAGTGGGCGTAACGAGTGCGCAGCGCTTATTAGCGCTCGGCAGGGTTCAACGAGGCATACCGGACCGACATAGTTTGCTGTAGTGGCGAAGGGTTTGGTGGGGGAGCGAACCACAGCCGAAGGCGAGTCGGTGGGATCACTCGTATCTGTCTATGGGGGTCAACCATACCCATCGACATTGATGGCCTTTGGTCAAAGGCATTGCTCGGGAAACAACACCCGGTGAGGGTCAGGCTGGTGCGGACGGTACACCAGTTACTGTGAACTCTTCCGCGGAATACCGAGGAGAGAGGCAGCTAGTAGACCAACGAAGCAGGGCGACTTGGACGGATTCGACACCCATGCGAAGGGACTTGGATAATCCCTTTACTAGAGAGCCAAAAGGTTAACCCTTTAGAGGGGCTAACATTGTCGTTCCGGCTTATCGATCGAGCCAACGACATCCTTGAGAAAGAAAGGGACAAGGGTGGTCTCAGGGCGACAACAAGGACTAATCATCCAAGTTGACAAACCAGAGATGCACTAATGGCGAGGCAACCACATCGAGCTAACTTGTAGGGGCGTACGAGTGCCCTAATACCCAATCGGACTCAAGGAGACATGATGGCGAAAGGGAGAATCCGTGGAACTATTTGTGCGTGCGCGGAGCAATCGAGGCTTTCATGCGGTATCGAGGATAACTTATGGGGGACAAGCCAACCCCATGAGGGCTCATCAGGCAGGAGATGAGCCGGGCATATCCGCGATGGTAGGTTTAGCGGCGAATACCATCAAGACGGAGAGGCGGGTACTTGCTAGCAAGTACCAAAGGTCTGGGCAGGGCGAGCCCATGACCTTCGCAACTAGAGGGGTAGCGACCGGGATCGAGGAGCGAGGCGTCATCCTAATTGAGCCTATCCCAATTCTAGTGCGGACAGGCACCGAGCCTGGAAATCTGTGGGACATTGCCGGCACGTCGACCAAGCCGACGTGGACCGAGCGGAGTGGTGGACAGGGCGGTATCAAGATCGAAAGATCCATCGACGGTCCTAAACTGAAGGAGTGGCGGTGACTGAGTGCAGGAATGGACGACCGACATTAAGGTCGGATCTTGAGCAAGAGGGGGCCGCTTCAACCCAATAAGAGACCGAGGACGAGCTCGAACTAGCACCCGTTGTGCCATGGGGTGTCAAGCAGGCAATACTTCGGGACAACGCCTCCGAGGACGCTGAAGCAAGTTTTGAGGGGCCGGGCAATACCTCAAGAGACTTGGAAGGCCGACTAGACAGGTCAGACTGGACGTAGGCAGACGTGTGCAGATCACATCTAGCGTGGGACGCAGCAGGGCAGCAGAAGACCCTACTGCCTAGAGATTCATATGGCGTCGCTGGCTTGTGCGAAGCCATCGCACAAGGTTGTGGGAATGGCCGAAATGAACCACGAAGCAATGAGGTCGAGAACGGTATGGTACGTTCCGGCATAACTCGGGGCAACGAAGGCAGGGAGCCATGACCAGGGGGTCGGGGACTTCACCACGTGAGCAACGCATCGAGGGCGATACGAGGTGACATGTGACTCGGTGGCAACGAGTCACTTGCACATCAAGCTGCGTAATATCACTCGGCGCGGGGCGCGGAGCAGGTGATGGGTGGCAACCGAGGCTTCACGATCGGAGATACCAAAGACTTGTGGCACGCGTGCGCTCGAAGGTGCATGGCGCAAGTATCCCGGCACGATACCGAGGCTATGCGAACCGGATGGCAACGGGATGCGGGATAAGAGACGGGACGAGCGCGACCGACTCGAGGCCAAGCCGCGGCACACGGCGAGGACTCGAGGCATGATCAAGCAGGAGAGGTGAGCGTGGCACGGTAGGTATCGCACGAGACTCTCCAGCTCGCAAGGATACGCCGAGCAGATCTGCACGTATTCGGGACAAGGAAGAGGCATGCGCTTGCGAGCAGGCCCATGCCTGGCAACCAAGCGGGCACGCCGAGCAGAGGTGCACGTGTTCAGAGCGAAGAAGTCGCATGGGCCGACAGGCAGGCTCATGGTCGATAGTCTTGCGGGCCAGACTGGGCCTTCCCGGGCTTCTTAGAGCCGAAGTCCAGCTAAGAGACTTCCTTGGCAAGAAGGATCCTTGTATGATACGGTTTCCTTGTGAGGAGCGTATCTTAGTTAGGTAGGTTACCATTGCGGACGGGTTTCCCATACGTGTTTTTGGGCCGGACGTATTTGGTCATACTTAGTGTCTAGGTTAGTTCCCCAGAAGGCGTGGGCCTAGACGGGTGACTTGAGGGAGGAGAAAGCCAACACTAACCCTATCACCCTTGTGTAGTATAAATAGGCCACTCGTCCTATTGTATTGTTTCAAGGAACCAACGAGTAGGAGTTTAATAAAGATATATTCTCCGCACTCTTGTTCTTGTTTCCTCCTCCCTCTTTCCATATGTAGTCAGAAGGCCACAAACCGAAGGCTGGCCGATAGAAACATCGACCGACTCGAGGTCGACGCGGTCCTCGCAGCGCCGCACGGGCAAGGTCCGTCGGGCATTGCGCCCGACCCCGTGACAGTGAGGTGGCGAGCGCCTGGCGAGGGTTGGCGAGTGCTTGGCGCGGGGTGGCGAGCGGCTGGCAAGGGTTGGCGAGTGCTTGGCGAGCAGGTTGGCGAGTGCGCCTAGGTGCTGTGCGCGGGATGTGGGCGAGCGCTGCCTGCCGGGCGCTGCTCGGACACTGAGTAACCCAGTGTCGGCAGTTTGGCGAGCGTTGGCGAGCCTCGGCGAACCATGGCGAGCATTCCAGAAAGTTTGGCCATTTTTGAACTTGCTCTTGGCTTGAATTTTGGTCCTCAATGCCTTGGCCTATAAAATAAGAATTTTAAACATAAAAACCCAAGAATTTCACCAATCCTCAAATCAATTGCACCCATTTAACCAAATTAAATATAAAATCAACAAGAGCCACGAAAATTAATAAAAATGAGAAAACAAATGAAAAACCTAATGAAACTCGATTAAAAACTACTAAAATCAACATAAAATCCTAATTAAAAATACGAGAAAAATACCACAATTACATGCGAAATAATAACCACAAAATTTACGTACATATTAGAACTTATTAAATTAGGGTTCAACTACTACTTGTACACTTTTAGCGTCATTTTTACTTTAATTCCTATTATTTTAACGTTATTACATGTTTGGTTGTTTTGTGTTATTTTTATAGGATTTAGAGTCATTTGGATGAATTGAGCTTAAGGAAGTATAAGGAATGATGATTGTAAGGATATTTCCAGGTAAGATGCTAGCTTTGCCGGGGTTGAACCCCTCTCTTCTAGTATCTGCCCTTCCTCCAAGACTTGATTCAGACTTAGAAAGTGAAGAGTTCGGTGGGCCAAGACTGAAGCAGGCCAAGTCATTAGGGCCAAGAATCCATTTGCGGCCCCTTTCATGGTCACGACGAGAGTCATTACTGAATGATATTTACACTACAACTAGTTGCAACTCGGTTCGTTACTGAGTATTATTTTTATGACAAGCATTCGCGACCTCTTTCACTATCACGAACGGGCCAAAAACCATTGCTTATGTGATTTAATTACTAGGATTTCATTAGGGTGAATGATGAAGGAATGTTCAGATATGAATCTAGTCAACTTCTTGGCCCTCTTTTGTATAGTCACTAATGAAATCCAGCATTTAAACCGCATAAATAAGAGTTTCTGGCCCATTCAAGACCAAGTTTGTGACCGCGAATGCTTGCCATAAAAATGACACTCAATAATGACCCGAGTCGTGACTAGTCGCCATGAAAATAGGTTTTAGTAATGACCGAGTTGCGACCGCGAAAGGGTTGGAAACTTGATTTTTGTTCCCGTTACTTTGTGGGCCAGCTCTAGAGTAAAAAAAGACATTAAAAGTGTATAAATAGTAGTTGAAACCTAGTTTAATAAGTCGTAATATGTACGTAAAATTTGTGTTTATTATATACCCCCAAACTTAAAGGTTTTTTAGTTTTCAAAGGTTTGATGGTGTTGTTTAAAAATTGAATCTTTGGGCTATATTTGGTGAACAATGTGAATTGGGAGCTCTGGGAAAATTCTAATATGAGAGAGAGAGAGAGAGAGAGAGAGAGAGAGAGAGCATCCACTGTTGATTGTGTTTGTTTAAGGAAAAATTATAGAGGCAATTCCCATATGATCTATTTAAAACTGTATTATCCATAATACTTTAGTGCGAAATACTAATTTTATATATAATCAATCATGTTCCCATTTAATCCAAACTACTGCATAAGAATACTATTTTATCTTTATTAATGTTTTTTTTTCCTTTCAATTTTATTTTTATATATTCAACATTTAATATAACCAAAACTTAAACTATTACATGATATTCCATAGCATTGTCACCAACCATTAATGGCGAATATAATACTACACTGTGCATTTTCATAATACATAGTGAAATTTCATACATATACTGTATATAGTCGGAATTCCATACTACTATTTTTTATACTTTTTATTATTATAGACAGAATTTCACACTACTCTGTGAGGCCTCATACTATATCGTGTAATTATTTTATGCAATATGTCACACTAAATACAACTTTTTTTTTCACAATTTTATGTTTTTAAATTTCAATTTCATACTATATATAAACTCAAAGTGAAATTGTGGATTTCATACTATAATTTCACAAACTCAATAAAATTTCATACTATTATATTTTAAAACTCAGCATACTACTATTATCAAATTACATAATATTATATTTTAAGTTTTATACTACCATTATCAAATTCATAACTCTACTAAAATTCAAAAAATCAAGAAAAATACTACTCCCTCTGTTTCATTATGTAGGTCGTTCAAGCCTCTTAAACTTTTTCCTAAATAAATGACGTTTTAGAGATAATAGTGTTTAACTTCCTTAAATACCCCTATCTGTAATTCTACTTCTTTCCCCCTTTATACTTTTTCTGAAACGACGATTGCACTTCTCTCTTCCCTGCACGTATACACCATTTTTATTGGAAAACTCAAGTTTTTCCCTCTCTTGTTCTTTGCTTACAAATCATGGCAGTACATTTATATTTATATGGTAACAAAAAAGTAATTCATAACAGCCCAACACCATGAGATTTGTAGATGAGAAGGCAGAGGGAAGAAAATAAAAAATCCTCGAGCAATCTGGAAATTTGAAGGAAGAAGATGAGAAGTTGTATACCATGAAGCCTTATCTTGATAAACGAATTGATTTGAACAAACTTTACTACGAGGGAGAGCCAGATGATGACAAAGTGATTCGACAAGTAATTTTGAAGATTTTAATTTTGGCTCCATTGAAAATTTTGAATATTGAATCAAAACTTACATATCAGTTTCATTTAGCTCCAAAACTGAAAATTGAAAAATTAAGTAGAATATGAAGGAGCATATGAAGAAGACGGACATATTACGAGAGGAGAGGGAGAGATTACGTGAGGAGGAGAGGGGAGAGAAATTAATGAGAAGTGTGGAGTCATCATCAGTATGGGTTAATCAGTCATTTTAGTACCTTTCTTAATAAGTGTGCTTATCTCTTTAACGACCTACATAATGAAACAGAGGGAGTATTACATTTTAAAATTCATATTACTATTATCAAATTACATACTAACCCTACTAGATTGCAAACTACATTATGCATGTTTTTTTTTTCAAAATTTTAGATTAGACGGTCAAACTTTATATTAAATTGCACAAGACTACACAATATCTTCAAAACAAAAATACATACTGCACCGAGCATAATTTCATACTACTCATTACATGTGGAGCAAAATTTCACGCGCCATTATTATTATTATTATTATTATTATTATTGTTGTTGTTGTTGTAGTAGTTGTTGTTATTTATTAGTATTAGTATTAATATTAATTTTTATGTATAGATGTGGTTTTGATCATTTAAATTGTAGTAATTGATTGAATGGGATATGTTTGACTAAATTGGACAAAATATTTTTCATTAAAGTATTTTTGGCAATTAATGATAATAAGAATATAGTAAATTGGAATTTTCCCAAAATTATATAAATACCTAATTTAGGAGTCTTGATTATAGAATCATAGTTAAAAAATATCTTATTTACCTAACAACTAAATAATAATCTCATTTTACATGATTATAATCCTAATAATTGCTTAAATATCTCTTCTAAGTTCTAACCATAAATAAGATTAAAATATATTCTTTTAACTCAAAAGCAAATTAACTCCCACGCAAATTAGTCGAGTGTCAATCATGTACTGCGTATTAATGACTGTTACAAATAATTTAAAAAATTAGACATCAACGGAAGAGCAAATAATTTTTGAAGTCGGTCGAAATAATTTTCTCGATTGCAACAAACAGAAACCAATGAGAAACCAACCTAGCACCGGTGAATTTTCTGACAAATCATCTTAAATATTGCATAATCCTAATCTTCACTTACCAGATTCATAATCTGTTATTAAATTGGATTTATTCAATTTAATGGTGCAGCGGAAATTCGTTGTAACGAATTGTATATTATTAATCTACGTGTCGTGTAGATAATTATAGCATTTTGAATTTCTCAAATCCATTTATTGGTGAGTGAGAAATAATGCTTTGAAGTTGAACGGTTGCTTATGTGTATTAAAGTGTGTAATAAAGT
>BMAC01000456.1:830119-862416 GCA_014905375.1 Phtheirospermum japonicum
AGGCGTAATTTGAGGCGTCTTCTAACTCTGATTACTAATAACTTTTGTGGTAGCGTTTCTTCTAACTCTGATTGCGGCGGCGTTTCTTCTAACTCTGATTGCGGTGGCGTAGGTCTTCTAACTTTTGTGGTAGCGGCGGCGTAGGTCTTCTAACTTTGTGGTAGCGGCGTTTCTTCTAACTCTGATTGCGGCGGCGTTCTTCTAGGCGTAATTTGAGGCGTCTTCTAACTCTGATTACTAATAACTTTTGTGGTAGGCGTTTCTTCTAACTCTGATTGCGGCGGCGTTTTTCTAGGTGTAATTTGAGGCGTAATTCCTTAATTCTGCGTAGATTTCTACTTTTTAATTCAGAGATTTGTTTGAGTTTTTTTTGATTGCGGCGGCGTTTCTTCTAGGCGTAATTCCTTAATTCTGCGTAGATTTCTACGATTTCTGATTACTAATTTGAGTGATAGGCGTTTCATTTTTAATTCAGAGATTTGTTTGAGTTTTTTCTGATTTGTAGAGATTGCCTCTATTGAAAAAAATAATAATAAATTTTGTACCTAGGCAGTTTCGAACCCTAGTGGTTTGTTTCATATTCCCCACCTCCCACCACTGGACTGCTTATATTTCTTGAGCAATTTTTACTCTTAATAGGAATTTGTTTATTTGCCTTTACTTTTACTTGCTTTTACTTGATAAATAAATTTGTTTATTCTCCCTGCTCCTAAATTAATTGAGTATCTCCACATTTTTTCGGGAACTCAGATCTCCTTACTTCAATTATCAATTTTGTTTTTAAAAAGATGGAAATTAAAAATAACTTTAATTTAAAAGATGGAAACTAAAAATAACTTTAATTTAAATAAAATAATTATGGAAAAGATAACAATAATGAAAATCGAATATATTTTACCCTTTTCGTTCAATAATGATTCTTAGCCGATATTATTAGATTAACCACTAACCACTGTGATTGTTTATAATTTTTTTGGAAATTTGATAATTTTAATGCATCCAACTTTAATCGATTAAAATCATATAAGGAATGTTTGATAACGCAACTTCAATTACGTACACTCCTTCCTTTTTTTTGGATCCAATTGTCAGTTAGTATATTTAGTTCATATAATTACGTTTTTTTTTATAAGGAATGTTACATAATCATATATATTCTTACAAGATTAATCTAAATGACTAACCATTAAATATCTTAATTATATATTCTATTATTATCTCATTAATATAATATTGTGGTGTATATACTATTATGGTAATACAGTAATTATAGTATATATATTAAAAACCTAATTAATATACATATTACATATAAAATGTAGTCAAGTAAGATTAACCATCACATTAACCATCTAATTAATCATCCCATTAATCTGATATACATATATTTGATTAATTATCATTAATGTAATTACAACAATATGATTTTATGAAAATATTTGATTATTTATCAAAAGTAAAGAGATTAGAATTATATGTGTGCTTACTAATATGTATATATAATTAGTCTACAAAAATCTTCACGCTCAGGATATATTGTTCTATGGAAACTCGATTATAGTTAGACATATAGTGATGATACTTGATTATTAATCTAAAAATATAATTAATGAACATTATAAAAAATAAATATTTTATTAATTAAGTATATGAAAAAATAAGACAAATTATGTAATTTAAGTATTAATTAATTAACTTGACCGATTCTTTCAATTTCTCATCCTTTTTCTTCAAAAAGTATAAATTAAAAAAAAAAACTTAAGTAGAAGCCAATATCACTTCAAATCAAAATCAGAAATCTCAAATGAAGCTCACAAATGTAAAACACAAAAAAACCAAAGAGAAAAAACCATGAATAATAATATATGAAAGCGAATTAGTTATATTCAATATTCCACATCATCATATGCTACATTATATATTGATTTTATTTAGTAAATATAATTATTACTTTTCTTACAAATCCTGTAACACGCGAGACTTATATACATCAATTGAATTGTATTTTGTTTAGTTTATATGAACAATTCATTTTTATTAGTTGATAACTTATTTTTCAAAATATACGTATCAATTATGCGGCAAAGTTTGTATCATTAACGGTTAATATAGTTTATAAGTAAGTTTCTCAAAATTTAAAGTGAATACTATTTTTTTTCTTGTTTTTATAATAATCTTTTCTTGATAAGTTTTGTATTTTTATGTGTTTTCTCAAAATGCCCGCGTACATGCGGGTTACCAAACTAGTATTTCCAACAATGTGGTTTAAAACTTTTGGACAGTAAGACTTTGAGATTTTGTGTTGGATGAGAAGAAGAAAAATATGGAAATGAAATGAATGAGATTGTGGGTAAAAAAAAAAATAAATTTAAATTTAAAATTATGTGTACGTAGAAAATAGTTGTGTTTATTCAGAAAGAGAGAATATTATATTTGTCTTTTAAACTTATGGCCATTGTAATATTACAATGGCCATTGTAATATTAGCAATGTGTGTGCTTATTAATTTTATGTGAGTGAATATGAACACCCTAGTAATAATTGAGACGTCACCGTTATTCAGTGGCCTAACAATATGATAATAATTGAAAAACTAACCGATTCTAACATTTAAGGCCTCTGCACTAATCATAGACCAGAA
Source organism: Phtheirospermum japonicum (assembly GCA_014905375.1). Lineage (NCBI taxonomy): Eukaryota > Viridiplantae > Streptophyta > Magnoliopsida > Lamiales > Orobanchaceae > Phtheirospermum > Phtheirospermum japonicum. Next base: position 832,761 of record BMAC01000456.1, read on the forward strand.
TTATCACATTTCTTTTAACTTAAATATAGAAATAAAAAATACAAAACCTACATTGCAAATCGATAATCGAGAGAAACCAACCAACACAAGTAACTAATTGAGATATTATGCAATTAATAAAAAGAGAGAAAAAAATGACGAATTAGGACAAAAAAAAGTATTACCTTAAACAAATAATAAAGGCGAGGATCGAATATGCTAAAAGCAATTTTATAAAGGAAAAATTACAGTAAATACGTATAGTTTAAGTTTTTTGTTGTGAATGTTTCTGATTTCGTCACTTTTTTCTCTTCGAATCACCTTTAGTCCATTCAAATCAAAAATTTTTATTTCCAAACTTTTTCAAGTTTGCACCTGAAACCGATTAATTGAAATATACAAAATAAAACTTCTATCTTTTCTAAAACTTTTTTCAAGTCTATATTTGAATTGATATATAGTTTCAAATATAATAGAAAATAAAACTTTTATCCCCAAATTATTTTTTCAGTCGTAGTATTTTTAATTCGAGGATTTATTTTTTTACAAAGCATTTGGTTCAAGTCAGTAGTATTTGAGTGTTTTCTTTAGATGGTGCAGTATTTAGGTTCAACTATTTAGTAGAAAGTCAGTAGTATTTGAGTGTTTTCTTTAGATGGTGCAGTATTTAGGTTCAACTATTTCTTCCAATCGTAGTATTTGGGTTCAAGTCAGTAGTATTTAGGTTTTAAATTTGAGGATTTAGGTTTTTACAAAGTATTTGTGTTCAAGTTCAGTAGTAGGTGCAGTATTTGAGTTCAAGTAAATAGTATTTGCAGATTTTACAGATAGCGAAGAATTTGGGTTGATAATTATGAAAGCGATTTCTTCACATGTGTGCAAATTTGAGTTCAATTCAATAGTATTTGGGGTGTTCGTATAGTTATAAACTTTTTGAAATGATTCGTATATTTATAAATTTCTTGGAGTGATCGTATTTTTAAAATTTTATTTTTTAATTAGGTAGTTTTATAAATTCCCCTTTTATAAAACACAAACTACGAACTAAAAAGAGAGATGAGAATATTAAAGAGTTAATTGCATTAAAAATCATGAACTTAGTTGAAATTTGTGATTTAAACCAAACCTTTCATTTTTGGAAAAAAAAAACAAAAAAAAAAAACTTATATAAATGTTGTAAAACGAATCACCAATCTATTTCTGGTGATCAGATTTCATGTTGGCCAACCAACTCCTACCTGTCGCATGGAGAAAAAAAAACTGACTTCATTTTTGCTTTGAGTGACCTTCACCGACCACCACCGGACGCCATTGTTAATCACTAAGTAGAATTATATTTGCTTCTAAAAGAAGGAAATGGCTACGGTGCTGTGAAGGCACCGTTCTCCCCACCCCTACAATTACATTCATTCATTTACCAATATTTGGTAGAAATTCCCTTAAAAGAAACACAAAAAACTCAATATCACTGTCATCACCGGACTTGATAACACCCTCTCAATTTAAGAGCCATAGTCAAATGAATCCTTTATTTTCCTTTTTTTTAATTATAATAAAAGACCACCCAATCAAATTAAACATCAATCCAGATAAAATGGAAAATATACGTACCTATATGTATATTGTGGAATTGCCATCGCTAACCACCACTCACCATCATCGCTCTTACGCACAAGACCCATCCCTATTTCATTCATCCCATCACTCAAAACGGCCACCACAACCACCATGCGCCGCAGTCACACAAACCACTAGTCTACCATCGCCTGTAACGGAAACAACAACCACCGCACCACAGCCGTCGATCTAATGAAGACAATCTCTAGAGCCCTGACCTTTATAGCATACCCCCAATGTGAATGTAAAAGTGATTTTTTCCCTCTAAGTTAAAACGATGACATTATGGTTGGCTGATTTTTTTAATATTTATGTGGTTATGATATGTACAAGTTCATCGGACAACGTGGAATTCGATCACCGGAAATAGATTGATGATTCGTTTTGAAACATTAAAAAAAAAAATCCAAAATTGAAAGGTTTGGTTAAAATTGCAATTTTGGTAAAGTTCATGGTTTTTTCCAAGACTAAAACATAAACCTTGATGCTTATTCTCTACCTTCTCCATCATGAGAGTGCCACCTTCCAATATTGGAGGTTTTTCAGTAAAAATAAACCCCAAAAATTCAACATAAGATGGAAAGAAGAAGAAGAAGAAGAAGACCATGCGAGCCACGAAAAGTGATTTTTGTACTTTTTTGCAATTTTTTTCTAAAAACAAGAAGAGAGAGAGAGAGAGAGAAATCGAGAGGAAGGAAGATCTTGTCTTCACCTTGGGTTAATGGCGTCAAGAAATGTTGATTTCTTTACCTTAATTACTGCTAAAACCAAAAACAATATATAGAAATTTAAATAGAGTAGGAGAAGAAGAAAAAGAATAAATGTAAAATCACGTTGGTTCTACATTAAAAAATAGTCGACAGAAAGCCAAGTCTTTCATGCTGGCATCAGTTGGGTTAACGAGTGAGTCTTTTGTGCGACCGTTACAACCAAAGGGCGACATTATCAATCAAAAAGTATTTTCTAATAATAAAATTAACGACATACTTTTTAAAATAATTATCTACACAAATTTGAATATGTATTTTTACCTCAAGATTATTAATTTTTATTTAAAAGTATGACGTTAATTTCGTATCATAAAAATGATGGTGACATTAATATTTTTGCATATGTGAACTCATTAAATAATTTAAAACGAAAAAAAATTAATCGTAATAGGACACATAATCTTCTTTAAGATATGCCACTTCCGAGGAATTTATTACATGCACCTGGGTGCACCTTACTAGATGCACCATGTAAAAACTTGTTATCATTCAATTATATGTGATAATATATGACAATTATACGTGATGCTATTTGGCAAAAACTTAGAGTTTAAGGTTTACTTTTTCATTTTAGGGTTTAATTTCCATTTTAAGGTTTAGTTTTTTATTTTTTGTATTTTATTTTCCATTTTAGGGTCCTAGTAAAAATCTATCATTCTATGTGTTAGTTATATGTGTCAATTATATATGATGATATATGATAGAAATTTAGGGTTTAGAGTTTAATATTCAATTTCGGAGTTTAGTTTTTCGTTTTAGGGTTTAGTTTCCATTTTTAGGGTTAAGTTTTTCATTTTAGGTTTTTTTTTTAGGATTTTAAATTTAAAATAACAATTATTTATGATGATATTTATCAGTTATATCTGATGATATGTGCGAATTATATGATCGAAGTTATATACTCTATAATATAAGTCTTATTATATTAGTTATATACGATAATAAATTAAAATTACGTAGTGCACCCAGCTGCACGATATAATGACTCCCACCTCCGTGTGAGTAGCATTAGATTAGTCGATTTTTAGATTCTATCTGGAATTACTAGTAACTTTGAATTAGAAGTACCACAATCCTTCACTTTTAAAATTAATTAAAAGTAAAGTTTGACAACTAAATGTTGAGAATCAAATTTGCATAGCACTTAACAAGTCTGATAAATAGTGGGCTTTCAGTCGGACGAGCCCAATAAACGAACTAAGTTGCATCTAATAAAAGCCTAATATAGATCCCATTACTTCAGCCCATAAACCCCATCTTCTTACTATCAGTTTTATTTGATCGGGAAAAACCTGTAGATTTTTCTTCCGATCTTACAAGAGGAAGAGAGAGTTTTGGGAAGGATAGAAAGGTGTACACCACGATGGTGACGTCATCGAGCTCATGGTCGCAAGCTCTGGTTCAGATCTCTCCGTACACCTTCTCCGCTATCGGAATTGCCTTATCCATCGGCGTCTCCGTGCTCGGCGCCGCCTGGTATTTTCTCGTACTTTCAAATTATAGTGATTCTAGTTTTTCTGCTGGTAATTCTTTTGTCTGATTTTATTTGATTTTTCTGAGATTTTCAGGGGAATATATATAACCGGGAGTAGTTTAATAGGTGCTGCCATTAAAGCTCCTCGGATTACTTCCAAAAACCTAATCAGGTACTTTAAAAATCCAAGTTCTCGATTTCCAATAATTTTTGCAAATGTCCCGTTATATTAAGTGAGATGATTAAGTCGTTGTGGTTATTGCTTAATTATTGTTCCGTTGCTTGTTTGGTTTGTCTTTGTAAAATTATTGCTTGTTAGGAGACACAATAGGATGAATTGTGAGAATTAGCTTTTGCAGGAATTACCTTTTGAAACTTGACCTTATCTTATCAGTCATTCAAGAATCTGATTGGGTGTGAATTATGGATTATTTGGCTTCCTTAAATGCTGATTCCATTAAACTTCTTGAGACTTTTAAGATACTGTGTCTATGAGTGGCGGAAAAGAAAAATGCTCAAATCTTATAGAAATATCAAAACTGAAATTTGAGTTTTAAGAAATACCAAAGATGGAGAAAGTTGAAGGGGATTTTCTTTTTTGCACTCTCTTCAGCTCCTTAGTTCGGTCTTGCAAGCCGTATTTATGTGTGGCGTGTGTATGATAATGTAGGATGATATATTCAAATGAAACATTAAAAATTAAAACCTTGTTATAGGATTAGGATTTCAATGAAGATTAAACATTTGTAACTATAACTCAAACTCTCTTATATGTACGATTAAATTACGGCAAGTGAAAGGAAGGAAAAATAATATTTCATCTCATTTTATGTGAGGGAGAACTAAGGTTGCAATTGAATTACTTTCATTTTGGGAAAAAGAAAATCTACTTGAGAACAGTGATGAAAAGGTTTTGAAAAGAAGAATGGATTTTGAGTGTGGTTGGATATGAGATGAAAATGTAACTATGAATGTTACATTGATGTATAAATAGTAAAATAATGATTGACTATGATTAGTACTTAGAAATAGGTGAGTGGGTGAGTAGTGGGATTTTTGGGAAAATGTGTAAAAGTGATTAGTGATTTTTTTGAATGAGTAGGAGTGATTGAAAGGAGAAAAGGGTTAAAAGTGAGTGAATATATTTTCATAAGCAAATGTATTTTGGGGAAAAGCATTTCTCTAGACATTTCATTTTTTATGTTTCTCCAAGTTGACTTTGTTAAAATCTAGGTCCGAACACAGCCTTAAGATTTCTGGTAATCTAAAGCTGATTGTCATTTGGGTAGCAAGTACTGCTCTGTTTCAGTATATACATCCATTTTGTTGGCGGTAAATTTTCACAGAGTGAATCAAGAATCTGTATAAAAAGATTATGAGAGTGTTCTAGTAATATGACAATTGCCAGGTGACATCGACCTGGTTTGTTTGATAGAATGATTGATGCGACTTTAAGCTTTTAACATCATCTTCAAATTAATAATTTGTTCTTTTATATCAGTGAAGTCTACTTGTAGCTGGCACTAGTTGAGCTGGAATACATTGGTTCTTGATTTTCATAAGGACTTGTTGTATTACTCTTTTTAACTTAAATCTCTCTCAGTGTGATTTTCTGTGAGGCTGTTGCTATATATGGAGTCATTGTGGCAATCATTCTTCAGACAAAGCTGGAAAGTGTACCTACTTCTAAGATGTACGATCCCGAGTCCATGAGAGCTGGCTATGCTATATTTGCATCTGGAATAATTGTGGGCTTTGCTAACCTTGTCTGTGGGTGAGTTGTAATTCTCGTCACTGCCTTACAATAGTTTATGAGATGATATTTGATTTAAAGCCATATTCTGTCTACTGATAATTCATTTTTTTTCCCTTTGTTCTTTTTTTATTGGTTTATCTTAAGGTTATGTGTTGGGATAATAGGAAGCAGCTGCGCTTTGTCTGATGCACAAAATTCATCCCTTTTTGTTAAGATCCTCGTTATAGAGATATTTGGCAGTGCACTGGGGCTGTTTGGTGTTATCGTAGGCATTATTATGTCTGCTCAAGCAACTTGGCCAACCAAGTAGTGAGTGACGTGACAGCTTACCATGTTCATCAGTGAGTGTTTGTAATGCACTATATTTTTTCCTCCCTCCTTTTCTTGTATTATGATTTTTGTACTGTTTATTTTTGTTGCGGTTATGCAACCTAGAAGTAATGAAACATGATGGAAAGACGAGAAACGAACTGTAACTCGAATCCTATTATGCAATTTGGGTTCTGTATGTAATTTGCTTTCGATTAATAAAGTTTGTCCATTTCAGTACACGGATCATTTGTTTTCCATAAACAAACTAGAGTAATTACAAACAGCACCCCGAAGTTTGAACTAATTACAGAAAAAATCCAGCTAGTTTTCAAAATTATAAAAAAATATCCATGAAGTTTGATTTGTTGTTAATATTAAACGGCTAAATGGAATACTTTTAGGTCAATTCCCATATACTCAATTAGATAAATAATTTGTCCGGAAAAGTCTAGTGTTAGTATTAACTTCTCATTTAATCCATTAATTTCTCATCTAATCCAAACTACTATTTAAGAGTATTAATTTGCCCTTACTAAATAATTTGTTAATTATTTTTCAATTATATTTTATTTCTTACAAATTTATATCAAATAATATGCATACTACTCCATGTTAATTTTGTATCGATCTTCACCTTTGTCACTGGCCGCTGTCGAATTTCAATCGTCATCGTCGACTCCGATCAAATTTCATACTAGACGAATTTCGATCAAAATCTCATAATAAATCATAGAATTCACACTAAATTGTGGAATCCATACTAATTTATCAAATTTTATACTGATAGATTCATACTATATTATGAAATCCATACTATTTCATTAAATTTCATACCAATATGTGTGTCGTCTTGTGAAATTTCATACTTACATTAGGAAATCTTGTACTATTAATAGTGAATTTTATACTACTTATCGTGAATTTTATACTACGTTTAATTTCATATTAATAGTTGATTTTTCTTTATTTTGTTTCTTTCAAATTTTAATTCTATACTGCTTACAATGGAATCACATACTAAACAAATCATGACAATCGTGACTGGTTACCATTGCAGCAGCCCAACAAGAGTTAACATTTCCATAGATCCACTCATACAGTGATCTGTTACTCACCATTTGCCCAAACAAATATTTATATAAGATGAACATAACATTGAAAACTTCTACATTGCCTTCACGACACCATTAAGTCACTTAGTGGGGTTAATAGGGGCCATTAGATAAATTCTAGGCCTTTTAGATTAAGAGATCTATGGTTGTAAATGTAGAGGGTGGGGGCATGGTGCCCTTAAAAGCAACATAGAGTTTTCCCATAACATTATTTGACATGATTTCTATTATAACCCATCAAATAATTTATCTTAAACAAATTTGGATTCAGCCACAAATCACCGAAAAATTATGGACCTGAACCCAAAACCCGAATTGACACTATACAAATGTGTTTTGTCTCTGAAACCCTATACTCTTGAATCTAAGACCCGAAATATGAAGATTACCGAAAATGTCCAGAACCCGTGAAAATAATAAAACCCAATAAATCCATATCCTATCATCACAAAAGTTTGAATTAAATCATGAGAAACAAACCCATCATTAAAGAACAAACACACACACACACTAGCGAAATGAAAAAGAAATTTGGAATATACAAATAAAACCCACAACCCATGAGAAACTATAAATTCCAATAAACCCATCATTCAATCACCACAAAAAAGATCATATTAAGACCCTCAAACAATGAACACAGACCCACAACCCTAATCAACCCTCAAACATGAGAAAAGACAACCCAAATAATAGAAATCACTCTGTCGGACCCTCGCTAGTCACTATCGCTCCAGTTCACGTCGTCGTGTCCATCATACTCACCATGCCGCTTCCGTTTGACGATCTTACCCGTCGCCGGTCCCAACTCGTGTGATGTGTGCAGGACAGAGAGTGTAGAAGAGAAAGGGATTTCGATTATTGAGTTTGCAATTGGGAATTTGGGGGGTTCAATTGATGAGGGTTTGGTTAGAAGTTTTGAGGTATGTTGTGGAAGGTGTTGTTGAGAGAAAGAAATATCAAAGTGAGTTGCAAATCTAATAAAAGTGAGAGATGGGCAGAGAAGAAGAAAATAAAAGTACAGAGAGAAACTATGAGAACACTAAGTATATATAATATTTGTCAGTTTTTGTTTTGTTTTGTTGGCATATAATGTTTTTTACATTTTAGGTCAATTAGGGTAACTACGTCAATTTAGAGTAGGTTTTTACTAAATGGATTATGTTTTACTTAAATGGGAATAAAAAAAAAAGTTGTAGAATTATTTAGGAATGAATAATTATAAAAGTGTTGAAGGAAAAATACAATTAGTGTGCCTTCGTCAACAAGTAACTAATGAGGGACAATTTATGTATTTGTTATCTTTATGTATTATGAAACATGTATTTAATACCCATATATAAAGGGAGTCTTTGATGAATAAGAGAACCTTAATTCTACCGTCTCCTTCGTCTCTTTTTTATGTCTTCTCCTTATACTTTTCCTTTTACACGTTGTCAGCATGAAACTCTAACCTATTGAGAGTAATCGAGAATAAGCCTCCATAACCAAAGTAACAATTATACAATTTTCGTACGTCAAAAATCTAACCGCGCTGTAAACTTGAAAAGTTGTTTCCTCACGATTAAAACGTTGGATCGTGCTCCAATTTCTACAGAAACTTTAAAACCTATTGAATTACGTTCCGAACGGTGGAGATTGGATTTGAAGATACGAGAAAATATATATAAAATTTCGAACAAAGCAGATTTTGTTTTCAAAATTTTCTGTGCAGAACTCAAAACAAGAATTCTCACAATCGGACCGTTGGATCAAGCTAAGATTTGGATATATTATTCCAAACATATATAAGTTTGATATGAATGGTGGTGATTTAATTCTGGTCCCAAAAATCTGATAATAAACTTTGAACAGAGCTAATCCTTTTTCTAGAAACTGTATGCCCAGCTTGTTCTAAAAATTAAATTACGCACAATATAACCGTTGGATGAAGATGGATTTTGGATATAACATTTATGAGATATAGTGGTTAAATCTGAATGGTGGAGATCAGGTTTGAAGGTCAATGTCATCAGAAATCGAACAGACCTATTGTAAAAATAAAATTAGGAAAGAATCATATCTTTCCTCCAAAGTAACTCGAATTATTCTATTATTTATTGAATGCAAATAATAAATATTTTGTTATATGGATATATGGCATGGTATGTATTATTGTTCACAAAGCATGTATATGTATATATGTTACCTATGATCATATGCATGTGATGTTATGTACAATATTGACAAACATGAAATTTTGTAATACTTTAATGATATTCATAGAGTAAATAATACATAATATATTATTATTCATGCTTGATCCGAACTTTTTCTATTTCTTTCAAAATTAAAAATCCAAGTTAAGCAAATGCGCGTCTACGTTTGAAAGGTTTTAGTTTGCCCGCAAGAGGACGGGGTCATCGTAGACTTGACAAGTTAACTCGAGTCGATCTCTCGAGGAAGACTAATCGAAGGTTATTTATGTGTTTGTTTTTACGAACGAGAAACGAGGAAAAAGATTAATATAAACACACAGACAAAAGGGTTTTTTGTTTTATCATTCGAAAGGTAACCATCATTAGAACTAATCTTGCTAGAAGGCGTAAATCTCTTCGCAAGCAATTAACTACGTTTATCAAACTAAGTAGCGAATTAAACTACTCTTTCTAGGAGGTCGTCAATCTCCTTTCAAGAACTTAACTACGAGATTTAAACTAAGAACTGTCACTTAAGCATTTCGTCGAACACATAGCAAGCATTAACTAAATTACTTATAAAACTAGCAATTGTAACTAAGAATATTACCAACTAGATTAACCAATGCGTGCGTCAATCGCATGATTAAGAAATATTGAAATAACCATTAACTATCAAAACTAAAAATGTTCAAACATTCAACCATACAACTAAAATAGAGTTTAGAGAGTACGAAATTGAGATGTTTGCAAGAACTATCTCCAGCTATTCTGGAGGGATTATCATCTACGAGTCGAGCCTTGGAAGCTGTCATGGACTCCTGAGATGCTACGACCGCCGTGGTACCTACCGAATCTACGATTCAAGAACACACTTGGATTGTCATCCCCAAGAGGTTCGAAAATGTCTTCTCGACCAATCTATCACGAACCGGAAGAGGGATCCTTCGTCTATGGATGGATGATGAGTGTGGATGATTTCTTGGCCTTTTGTAGCCTTCAAATCCCCCCTTTCATTCCTCTGATGTTTCTGGGGTTTAATGGCTTTAAAAACCGTTTCGTAACTGAAGATTCCAAAAAACCTGCATTCGCAATGTTCGAATCCGATCGGATTGGCCATTGGTCCGATCGGATGAAAACCTTTGTCCTCCTGACCGGTCGGACATAGCTCTTATCCGATCGGTACGTGTCTTGAAAGTCAGTCCGGTCGATCATTGAGCTTATCCGGTCGGATAGATGTTCTTTTGGCTACTTCGAGTGCTGGTTCTTTGTCTTCATCTCCCGGGTTTTGTCAAGTGATTCAGCTGAAAGAGAAAAACAAGAAAAATGGTCCAAAATGACCAATTATTGAATAAAAAGTCGAAAAGCTAAGCAAAAGGCCAAATAATGCCAAATCATGCAAAATAGCTTATTCTTGACCTAAGAAGACGGTAAAAAGACTAAAACAAGGCTCAAAATATGTACAAAAGTGTAACAAAAACGTACGAATCAACCACCCCGTGCTTTATTGGTTTGTTTGTCCTCGAATAAATAAAAGAATCAAAATCAAGAAGGAATGAAGGTAGTTAGATCAAAGAGTTGTGTTGTGCATACAATATAGTTTTGTAAATATAAACACTTATGTCGAAAACTCTTAAGCTAAGCTTGTGTTACCTTTTTACCTTGAAATCAAAAGAATGCGTCCTCACAAAAGGGAAATATATTATGGTGCACTCATTCGCTCGTGTTTTTCAAAGGGTATGTGTATACGCTCGGATCGACATAAACATGCATTCAACGACTCATGAAAATCAACATACATCGCATATGTGTGCACATTAAGTCAAGAATCAGATTAGGACCTTTTAGGGTTGTAATGTAGGCTCTTTGGTAAGGTATGTCATATATAAAGATGTGTGGCTAACTTGCGAACAAACGCAATCAATAACTCACTCAATCAAACATTTTTAAGCATAGAGAATAGTTTTGCTCCTCGATCCTCCCCAAATAACCATGTACCATTATTTTTAGCCTTTTATAACTAAGACTATTTTTCACCCAAAACCCGAATACTTGCCTTTATACATAGGCTTTATTCTTAATATCTAGATGCTCTTAAAGAACTCAAACACCCTTAATTTTCATCTTCTTTTTTTTTTTTCTTTCTTTCCTTTTCTTTTATTATAAACTCCACTAATTCCCACCTTTCAATCGTCAATCTCAATAGAACAATAATAAATAAACTCTCATCTCACAAACTTAAATGAAATAAGAGTTATAATGATGCTCATGGCTAACAAAGAGACGGAATAAAGGCTCAAAGGGGCTTATTAGGAATTTATAGTGGTTTTTATTTTTGAATATAGCTGGAATCGGGTTTTATATGTGCTTATCGTCATTTTCAAAACCAAATGTACACATGTGACTTTTAGAGACTTCTCAAAACACTCATCGAATCAAAGCATGAAATGTTGATAAACACACAAAGCTCCTTACTAGGGTTTTATTCAAACTTTGAAAGAAAGGTGATCGAGTTTTAAAAGCTTCGCAAAATTGCTAACGACTAAGTGTTGTTTTAAATAATTATATATGTAAGTAGGTTTTGAAATTTTTTGCACTAAACAAGCTCAAAAGACTCCAACGATAGATCACACAATACATGATTTCGACATGCAAGCCAGTACATACACAAATAAGCAAGGGCATGATTCAACATACGTTGACATAAATAATTGGTCGATTCGTACGTCGTCACAAAGAAATACTCAAACAAAACCATTCAACCGAAATGACTACTCATGCAAATATACGACTACCCCCTACGCACAAATGTAATCCGCATTGCTATCACACAAATCAACACAAGAAAAAAGGAAAACGTCGAATCAATTATCATGCGAATAGCTAGTCGAATGGTTATATAGACACTATGTACATAACACATAACAGAAAAATCAAACAAAAACAAAACACTAAAAATGAGAAATGAGAGTTAGGATAGAAAGTGATGCTATACTGGGGCTTGGGCCCACCTAAATGTCCATGCCGTCCGGAGGGGAAGATGGAACTTTGTAAATGAGGGTGACGGTTCTGCAGAGTTATCCAGTCGGACTTTGCTTCCATCCGGTCGGATGGTAGTACAATTGGTTTTGTCCGACCGGTTCCTGAGTCTTTCCGGTCGGATGGTAGTACAGTTGGTTTTGTCCGACCGGTTTCTCAAACCAATCCGGTCGGATGGTTCTCCAGAAGGTTTTGTCCGATCGGATTTCTGCACCATTCGGCCGGATGTTCTGAAATTTCTCAATTTCTCCATTCCCTGCACACTTAACACACCATTATCAAATCTACCTAACTCCAGCTTATCACACACAAAAATATGTACAAAAATACAATAAGAAACACAAAATAAAAAATAAACAAAACTATGGATAAAAATGACGAAAACTTGGGTTACCTCCCAAGAAGTGAAACTTTTAATGTCTTTTGCTCGACGACTTACAAAAGTAATGTTATCCGGGATCCAGAAATAAATAACTATCGTGCCACGCCTTAGTGTTCTCCAAGAGCAATAGCAGGTAATGAAGATCACCAAGGTGGGCACGACGAGTAGGTCCCATGATGAGAGAAATAAAAACTCCATCCGGCTTTGGAGGTCAAAAACGTGAGTAATCGATAACCAAAAAGAGATTGAAAGTCGGCCGAAGTGTGGAACAATGCTCGGTCACCGGAATGACTAGGAAATCTATCGAACAATGATCATCGACCGACCTAAACTCCTTCTTGATTGCCTCTTCTACCACTTCAATGTTAAGATTGATCAAACCATCGGGCAGAACTCAATGCGGCTCAACAAACAAAACTTCCTCCAAATCCTGTAACACAACTCCAACATCTCCACAAGGAGTAAGTAAGTTCGAATCGCCAACATCCTCGCTCGGAACCTCTATCGGCGACACCTCTACACTATTATCCACAACTTCATAAAAAATCGCAAAATGGGCGATCTCAACCGAATCCTCAATCTCCATCTCCTCACACACCTCCCCCAAACAAGCATTCAAGCTTGAATCACGAAACTCCAAAGTGGGCTCCACTACATCAAAAATCGATAGCTCGTCAAAAGTAAGTCGCTCCTCCTTATAATGGAAAACCGAGCAAGGATCATTATCAAATGGGGTATCGAAATGATAGTGGATTTGTTGGTTGTCCCTCTCCTTTAACAATATTTCCACAAAAGCCTCTACTTAACCCATCATCGTATCCATTTTCTTTATGAATTGCTCAGTCGATTGCGCAAGTTCATCCCGATGACGAATGGTCTCAGCTTCTAGATCTTGCTGCCATGCCAAAAATTGATCATTTGGTTTATATTCCTCATAGCTCGGGTAGTAGGTAATTGAGTCGAAATGGGCATAAGAATCATAGCTCGGATAGGAAGAATTAAATTCGGGTGGAGCATACGAGTCATATCCCGTGTAATATGAAGGTGAGGTAGAGGGAGAGTATGAAGGTTCAAAACTGGGATCATAAGAATTTTCATTAAGGATCGGGTGATAGGAACTATGTGGTGGGGGGTGAGGTTCAAAACTCGGATTGTAGTGGTTATGTTGGTCATTAAGGATCGAGTTGTAAGAACTTGGAGGTGGGGCCCATTCAGATGAGTAGAAAGACCCCATGAAACAATCATACACTTCTTCCCACGTGTTCAAGGAATCGGGCTCTAAATTTGTCAACCATTTTCTTTCCCGATCCTTTAATGCGTAGGTGAAGAGTCGCATCTTCACTTGATTCTTTATAAGGCCTAGAAGAGGGAATGTTTCCGTTATGGCGTCGTACTCTTGGATGAAGTTGAACGGATCCTCACTCGGGAGCCCATGAAAAAACGGAAGTTGATCAAAGTAGAACTCATCCGGATCGTACTCCCGCATATTGGAGCTCAAAGGAATGGCTGGTCGAAAGCCACACTAATCGGACGGTGGGTAAGACATATTTTTTTCTTTTTTTTTCGAAATGGCTTGTTGAATCTTGGTCGTCAAGGTACCTTGCAATCACAACACTCAACGCACAAGATTAAACGCACCGATGGAAAATAACTAAAACAAACAAAAATAAAAATCACAAACGAATACGAAACACAAAAAAAATACTTAAAAACATCAACAAAGATCACGAAGAGCAAACACAAAAATTACAACCTTTATCCTTCCCCGGCAACGGCGCCGAATTTTGATCCAAACTTTTGTGTTCCTTTCAAAATTAAAAATCCAAGTTAAGCAAATGCGCGTCTACGTTTGAAAGGTCTTAGTTCGCCAGCAAGAGAACGGGGTCACTGTAGATTTGGCAAGTTAACTCGAGTCGATCTGTCGAGGAAGACTAATCGGAAGTTATTTATGTGTTTGTTTTTACGAACGAGAAACGAGGAAAAAGACTAATCTAAACACACAGACAAAAGGGTTTTTGTTTTATCATTCGAAAGGTAACCATCATTAGAACTAATCTTGCTAGAGGGCATCAATCTCTTCGCAAATAATTAACTATGTTTATCAAACTAAGCAACGACTTAAACTACTCTTGCTAGGAGGTCGTCAATCTCCTCGCAAGCACTTAACTATGAGATTTAAACTAAGAATTATCACTCAAGCATTTAGTCGAACACATAGCGAGCATTAACTAAATTACTTATAAAACTAGCAATTGTAACCAAGAATTTTACCAACTAGATTAACCAATGCGGGCGTCAATTGCACGATTAAAAAAATATTGAAATAACCATTAACTATCGAAACCAAAAGCATTCAAACACTCAACCATACAACTAAAGTAGAGTTTAGAGAGTACGAAATTGAGATGTTTGCAAGAACTATCTCCAGCTATTCCGGAGGGATTATTGTCTACGAGTCGAGCCTTGGAAGCTGTCACGGAGTCCTGAGATACTACGACCGCCGTGGTACCTACCGAATCTACGATTCAAGAAAACACTTAGGTTGTCATCCCCAAGAGGTTCGAGAATGTTTTTTCGACCAATCTGTCATGAACCGAATGAGGGATCCTTCGTCTATGGATGGATGATGAATGTGGCTGAGTTCTTGGTCTTTTGTAGCCTTCAAATCCCCCCTTTCATTCCTCTGATGTTTCTGGGGTTTAATGGCTTTAAAAACCATTTCGTAACTGAAGATTCCCGAAAATATGCATTCGTAACGTTTGAATCCGATCGAATTGGTCATTGGTCTAATCGGATGAAAACCTCTGTCCTCTTGACCGGTCGGACATAACGCTTATCCGATCGGTGCGGGTCTTGAAAGTCATTCCGGTCGGTCATTGAGCTCATCCGGTCGGATAGATGTTCTTTTGGATACTTCGAGCGCTGGTTCTTTGTCTTCATCTCCCGGGTTTTGTCAAGTGATTCAGCTGAAAGAGAAAAACAAGAAAAATGGTCCAAAATGACCAATTATTGAATAAAAAGTCGAAAAGCTAAGCAAAAGGCCAAATAATGCAAAATCATGCAAAATAGCTTATTCTTGACCTAAGAAGACGGTAAAAAAACTAAAACAAGGCTCAAAATATGTACAAAAGTGTAACAAAAACGTACGAATCAATTTTCTTAGATGATTTCTTATTTAGAAATCGAAAATAAAGTTATTTACATGATTAGATGAGAGACTTCAGGATTTTGCCAATATGTTTAGTTAATCATGAATTTCGACGAATTGATAGATTCATGTATGTTGATCTTGAATTTCGATGAATTGATATATTCATGTATAATCATGATTTTTCCAATATTTAGTTAATCATGAATTTCGATGAATTGATGGATTCACGTATGTTGGTAATTATCTTCAAGCTGATTTTATAAGCTACTTTCAATATATGTATTATTGATTGTACATTTGCATATTTTCATGATAATGTAAGTTCATGAACGATAAACAAAATTGTATAAATAAGTCTTGTGATAAAGTATATTCACATGATATCAAAGAAATATTAGAGAAAAATCTTTTTTACCTCCTGAACTATAGTCATTTTGACACTTTGCCTCCTAAACTTTTTTTTTTCGTGCAAATTACCTCCTAAACTGTACGAATTTTGCACTTAACCTCCTGAACTCTCATTTTTTGTTGAAATTCTAGCCGGATCTCACTCGTGTGACATGCACGCTAACATATAAGTGGTGAAATTGACTTTCCATCTCTTCCTCATGACTCCCACTCAAAATAATGGCACATGAACACTATGTAGGTTCCAAATCCTACGTGTATACATATATTAATGTGAACATTATTTTAACAAGTCACACGAGTGCTCACGTGCCATTATTTTGAGAAGGAGTCATAAGTAAGAGATGAAAAGTCGGTTTTACCCCTTATATGTAAGCGTGCATGTCACACGAGTGAGATTCGACCAAAAGTTACACCAATAATTGGAGTTCAGGAGGTTAAGTGCAAAATTCGTATAGTTTAGGAGGTAATTTGCACGAAAAGAAAATTTAGGAGGCAAAGTGTCAAAATGGTCATAGTTCAGGAGGTAAAAAAGATTTTTCTCGAAATATTATGACATACTTCAATTTCATTATCTAAAGAAATTGATTGAACTAACTTGTTTCACCCAGAAAACTTGTCACCAGAGATACTGCACCTTCACTTGAGAATTTCCCGACCTGCTATGCACAAAAACACGTTAGAAAGGACCACCGAGTGTTTTCCAGTGGAAACCTCTCCGATGCTTAATTTAGTTAGCGTTTTGTTCAGAATAATCTAAAGCAAGAGAAGAGTGCTGGAAAAATCCTACCTCTCTCATCCTTGGGGCTGATATATATATAGTTTTCGCCCAGTGGGGACCCCTTCCGGGATATCAGAAATAGGAAGCCCGCGAATCTTGGGCCATTACATGGACCGACCTGACTTGGAAGATTCCTTCCGGCACATAGGTGAAGTGTAGTTTTTCATGGTTTTGGAAATAAAAGGTTCATTTGGCTTGGTATTATCGGATTTCGATTCGATTGAGAGAATCAATGTGTTTCGAGCTCTGAAAGGTAAAGAAAAAATTAAAATAAAGCAATTAAGCTAGCTATACTAAACTAGGAAATGAAATTGCAAGTTGGTAGGATGCCTCGTCATATGCCTCAATATGTAAAAGCAAGCAAGTAATGAAAATAAGCAAGAAAATGCAATGTTTCACCAAGTACAAGCATGCAAGCACAAGGTACAACTATGCATAAAATCCTAAATAATGCAAATGAGTAAAAATTGAAAGCATGGATGTAAAGAGCAATAAAAGTTGACAAGAAATTTTAAAACTTTAAGGAAAATAACAAGCATCAAAGTGTAGATCTAAGATTTAACCTAAAACTATGCATGAAAATAAAATTGCAAATAAATCATAGGAAAAACTCAAAATCAAGATGATCTAAGACTTGATCTATGATCTATATGTGTCACTCATCTAGTCCATATCCAATTCTTAAGATCTAATAATAAATCAAGGTGCTAAGGCAAAAAGCATAACATGAAGAACAAGCATGGAAATGAAGAACAAAGCATGGAAATAAAGCATAAAACATGAAATTGAAAGGAAACTTACTTGAATTAAGAAATGAAACAAAGGTTGAATGTAATTGCAATCAAAGTAACTATCCAAAGGAGTATTTGGATTCTTCTTAGTCTTACAAACCTAAGGCCAAGCATGAAAGTAAATCTAAAACTAGGAAAAGAAATTACATCAAAGCTTGAAATTGAATCTAAAACCTAAGAGAGAAGATTATCCAAGAGCTTGGTTGAAATTTGATCCCCAAACCCAAGTTAGGGCTGGGAAGGGAGTTCTTCTTTAATTCGTGTAAGGTGTGGGCTTTATATAGTTGTTTGTAGGGGTAAAAATGTCAAAAACACCAAAATTCCCGCAGTCCTCAGCGTTGTAGTCGATCGATTGCAGGGGGTGTCGATTGACTGCTCAGTCGATCGACTGAAGGTCAGTCGATTGACTGCTCTGCTTGCAAGACATTGGCTTCTACCCGGCAGTCGATTTGGAGCTCGTTTAGTCGATCCGGCAGTCGATTTGGAGCTCTTCAGTCGATCATGGATGCTTTCGGCTCGAATTTCTCTTTTTCCGCTCCAAAATGTCCGCTGAGTGAATATGATCCTTTTAGCCACCTACAAAACAAGAATTCAGACTTAAAAACCCAAAAAATAGCACAAACACCTCACACTTTGTACACTTTAAAACTATAAGCGAATAAACAAGAAAAAGACCTAAGAACTAGAGTAAACGAATCGAAAACAACACTAAACTATAACTGAAAATACTAGGAAAAACACAACAATTACATGCAAAACAACAGGTCAGCTCTGCTCTATGGGGCCCTCTCCGGGTTCTCGGAGACAAACCCGCGAATCTGGGGCCATTACATGGACTGACCTGACCTGGAAGCTTCCTTCCGGCACATAGGTCAGCTCTGCCCCATGGGGGTCTTCTCTATTCCTGACCTGACCTATTGAATCCTAGTCAGGTCATGATCTTTAGTCCTGTTCTTCTCATGCCACGTATTCCAGCTCATCCCAATCACTCTTTGTCCAGGCCACGTGGGCAACATCTACCAACTTAGGTCATATCAGCCAGTCCCCCCCGATTGGTTGGGTAAGAGCTGGGCTACTTTTGTTCCTCAATCATAACGATTGAGATCTACACGTCTCTTTGGATGTCTCACTCTTACACGCATTAAATGCACGAATCCCACGAGATCCTTCCCATAGAAATCGCGCCTTTTGGGGAAGGGCTGCGATGTTCCATATTCTACCTCGACAATCATAATCAGCAACGTGTCACCTCGAGTACTGTACTCTGACACGCATTAAATTCACAAATCCCGCCAAATCCTCACTGTTCCTAAAAGTTCATTTTCAAAGTATATCCATTCCCTTTTCCTTCATTACTCATCCAATTTTAAAAAAAAATTCGTCTGTGCATCTCTCTTTTTCCTTCCGAACAAGGTTTAATTTTTCTAACAGCCAGGTGTTTTTTTTCTTCATCCTCCTGTAAATTTCTCAATTATGTCAACTTCCATTTCTTTCTCTCTCTCCACTTTTGGGGTTCTTCAGGGGATTCTTCATCCTCCATCAATCTATCTTCCTCGGCATCACCGCCGGCGGCCGTCCCGGAGGAACGACCCCAAGCTCCCCCTGGCCCCATTCGTGATAATATAGCTTCTGTAGTCAACAACCAAACTCTCCTAAATATATGCTCCAAGTTTTCTATTTTCGATGACTTTACTTTCACCAACCCCGCCTCCGGCGAAAGAGCATCACGTCCTCCTCCGCATCACTTAACCTTCTTTGTGGACCAATTCTAGGCGGGCCTAACCTTGCCTGTTCACCCTTTTATCCTGGCGGTGTCCCGGATGTATCAGATTACGGTACACCAATTCGTGCCCAACGCCTTTAGGGTCATGGATGGGTTTCATCTGGTGGCCCAATTCTCAGGGCTTATCCCCACGGCCTAAATATTTTATTTCCCATTCCAAACCAAGAGCTCTTCTGGCTTCTTCTACCTATCTGCCCGACCTGATATACATTTTCTGATCGGGACTCCTTCTTCTAACAAGGCCTGAAAGAAGAAATTATTTTTTGTCCAATGCTCGGGAGACTGGGGCTTCTCCTCTACCTCCATCAACGTATTACCTCCTCAGGCCCACATTTCTAAGGGAGACAGACCTCCCCACTTGGCCAAGAAAATAGCTACCCTTAATCAAACTATTTTCCATCTATCCAAGCTCTTCAAGCCTGACCTCCTGACCTTCTTCAACGCTCAAAAGGAGAACGGGCCCCTCCCTTCTGAGATTGGTACACCCAAGAGCTGATCAGCTCTTGCTTTATTTTCCACAAGTACTTTTTCGTGCATTTTTGTCTTCACTTGTCCCTGATGGGATCCTCTTTCTTTTTTTTTTTCCAGTCACAATGATGCAGGCAAGGATGGATGTGGAGCAGAAGAGGGTCACTGCTGGCGGCCAAAAGAGTCCTATTGGTGAGCCCGCCAGGGCCTCCACTACTCCCTCCGCCGAAGCAACTGCAACCCTGGTGGTATCTGAGGCCTCTGCTAGGCTGGAGGGGCCTAACAGGTCGGAGGGAGGAATCCCCTCCGAGCAAATAGTTCGTTCCTCCATTGACCTGACCAGCCCCTCAGATTCTGAGGAGGAGCAACAACTGGTTCCACGCAAGCGAGCCCGGACTGGCGCTCAATCAGGTTTGGGAGCGGCCGCACTCAGGCCTCCCATAAGCACCCCCAACCAGTCCTTCTTTACCGGCTCAGTCTTAGATTGTCCTGGAGATATAGCGACTCAATTTGCGATGGGGCTGGCCCCTCTGTCAGATCGCCGAATCGTGGACAAGATGTCAAATTATGAGCTGATCGAGGCTGATTGCCAGGACGAAGCCTGGGTAAGGGTCTTGCCCTTTTTGCTTATTTCTCTCCCCTCTTTTTCCTTTCTATGTTAATCTTACCACACTTTATTTGATAGGCAACTGTGAGGAGGGCGTCTCTATTAGCCCAAGCTAGAGGATCCATGATGAATGCTGACCTGGCGAAGAAGTATGCGGCCCTGCTAGAGCAGGAGAAAAGGCTGGTCTCGAGAATAAAGGAGAGCAACGCCGAGCTGCATGATACACAGGCAAGGTTGCAGGAACCTCAGAAGGAGTTAGAGGAGGCAAAGGTGGGGCTAGGAGCAACTCAAGCCAGTTTAGGTATGGCTCAAACTGACTTGACCACAGCTCGGGTGGAGCTCCAAGAAGTGAGGACTGATCTGGAAGTGACTCGAACTGAACTCCAAGAAGCCAAGGAGTCAAAAGGGAAGAACCGAGCTTTGGCCATACTTCAAGAAGAGGAGTTCAAGGAAAAACTTCAGCGCGCACGGGCTGAAGGGGAGACTGATGGTGAGAGACGAGGCCGGACTGAGGGGCAAGCAGAGGGTCGACTTGAATTTCTCAATTCTGAGGAGAGTCAACATCTGATCTAGTTGACCAGGGAAACAACCCAGCGAGCCTTCCTGGGCTCTGTTAAGCTATACGACATCTTTGTCCCCGAGGCAGAGGTGTATTATCATCTAGGTCTAGATGCTCAAGCAAAGTGGTCCGCTGAGAACCCATCGGTCCCCTTTGAGCGAGAGATCCCTCTAGCCACCCCTCTGGAGCCAACCGGCTTCTCAGAAATCGCAGAAGATGATCGACTCCATCAGCTAAGAAACCGCCGAGTTTTCTGACTACATTCGCCAGGCTTTCTTCTCGTCCTCTTCGTCCTCTTCTCCCTCCCCCCCCGACCAGTCATTGACGTTGGCCTTAACAACGACTGGGACCTCTCTTACCTTCGCCAATTCGGGTGAGCTGCAAGGCAATACCCAGTTTGAGAAAGACCTTGGGGAGGTCTCCAGGGTTCTGGATCCATCCAGTGGAGAGTTGAACACGACAGGTTACAGAGTGTAGATTTTGTTTGCTCAGGATCTTGCATTTTTGTCCTTTTATTAAATTGTGGGCCTGTACTTGCTGAACAATGTTTTTTTGTCTTATCTGCTCTTTTGTTTGCATATACTTACGGTTTCCATGATTTTAGGAAACCCTAAAATCATCTGTACTCTAACTTTCATCTATAAAATCTTCTTTTCTCTGCATGTATTTTCAATATGGCTTCTTCTCCCTTGCTTGAAGAAATTAAAATTTTGAAAAGAAAAATTTTGCACTTTTCTCTGAGAACATTAATCTGTCTGATAAACTTTCCACCATTCGTGAGAAATCCTCTCAAGTACGTCGATTCTTGGAGAGGAAGAGGTAAAAGAGATGCCACTACAAACGTGAATGGGCTGAACTCCGCCAACTCAACAGGCAACTTCGAGAGGAGAAAGCCGATCTAGAAGAACCAATATGTCATCTGACTGCCACTACCGGCGAGGCCCACTCTGCCTCCACCCGAGCAGATGGGTATCGCCAACGTCTTCACGAGACTGAGCGTGAGTTGTGGAGGACCCGTCAGATGCTAGATTCTAATAGGAGAGCCTCTTCTTCTCATCCATGACATCTGCCATGATCTGAGTGTATTTTTGTCTACTAGTGTTTTGGTCGCTTTTTTGAGTATTTCCTTTGTAATTTCAATCAAGCTCTTGAAGAATTATGTTATGTTCTTGGAATAAATGCTTTGCCTCTATTTTTTCCTCGTAATTGAAGGTTTGGGTTTAAATATCAATTCACGATTGAACACCCTGTTACTTAAGCTGATCAATACTTTCCGGCCAATCCTGGCTTAACTGACAATAAGGTCAGGAAGAATGGGGTATCTTCCTTAGCCAATCCTGGCTTATTCTGACAATTAAGTCAGGAGAAATGGGACATCCGCCCTTAGCCAGTTCTGGCTTTTTCTGACAATCAGGTCAGGAAAACTGGGGCATCCGCCCTTAGCCAATCTTGGCTTTTCTGACAATCAGGTCAGGAACATTTGGGGCATCCACCCTTTAGCCAACCCTGGCTTATCTGACAATCAGGTCAGGAATATTCGGGGCATCCGCCCTTTAGCCAATCTTGGCTTTGAAGATGTCATTGATCATCGGGTTGGCTCGCAATAAGATATGAATAAACTCAAGTTATCAATATACAAATAAGTTTTACAAAATAATCTCATACATAGTATTTTCAAAAATTTGATATATTCCATGCTCAGGGTATCTCAACTCCATCCATTTGTTTCAGTTCATAAGCACCACCCGCCAAAACCTTTGTGACTCGGAAGGGTCCCTGCCACGTGGCATCTAAATTTCCCTTAGTCTTTCCCAGATCACCCTTACGTAGGACCAGGTCTCCTACGTGGAAATATCTCATCCGGACTATCTTGTTATATGCTGCCCGAATCCGTCCTCTTATACGCTCCATCATAATTGTAGCCCGATCTCTTTTTTCTTCGATCAAATCCAGCACGTCCTGCACTAATGCGTTGTTTTGACCTTCGTCAAAGCTCTGTATTCGGTGAGTTTCTAAGCTGACCTCTGTAGGAATAACGGCATCCATGCCATACACTAGGCTAAAGTGGGTTTCGCCCGTGCTCTCCTTAGGATTAGTACAATAAGCCCAAAGGATCGAACTGAGCTCCTTTACCCATTTGCCTCCTGATCTTTCCAAGCGTGTTTTGATTCCTTGTACGAAAATGCGGTTGGTCACTTCAACTTGACCATTTTCTTGCGGATGATAAACAGATGTGAAGTGTTGATCAATATTTATCCTAGTACACCAAGCTCTGATTCTGGCCTCCATGAACAGGGTGTCGTTATCTGAAACCAGGACCCTGGGAATGCCGAACCGACATACGATGTTTTTCCAAATGAAGCCCATCACCGCATCCTTCGTAATTTTTGCTCGCGCTTCAGCTTCTACCCATTTGCTGAAGTAATCAATGTCCAAAATCAGGAATTTCTTTTGGGCCGGGGCCGTGGGAAATGGCCCAACCAGGTCTGTTCCCCACTTCGCGAAAAGGCAAGGAGAGCTCATCGTCATGAGATCTTCTGCTGGTCTGTGAGTTAAGGGAGACATCTTTTGGCACCTTTCACACCTTTTAACAAAGTACTCAGCCTTTTTCCACAGCAATAGCCAAAAATAGACAGCTCTCATTATTTTGCTTGCTAGGGTCCTTGCTCCCATGTGATTGCCGCAGCAGTCCTCATGGATTTTTTTAAGAAGGTGGACAACCTCTTGCCGGCTTGCGCATCGCAAGAGAGGTTATCCCAATCCCCGCCTGAACAACTCTCCCTTTATGGTGAAAAATCTGGCTGACCTGATCCATAACTTATTTACCTCTCTTCTATCGCCCGAAAACTCTTCCTTCTCTAAGTAAACTTTAAGAGGAGAGTGACAATCCTCCTCGCCCTTCTCTAATGCATTGACCTCTTCTTCTCCATATTCCCTATGAGCCATCAGTAAAGTGATTACCCTTTCCTGAAAATCTACTGCTGAGCTGGCCACTTTGGCCAGGTAGTCAGCTTGGCTGTTTTCTTCTTTGGGGACTTGGTGGATATCCAGGGCATCCAAAGTATTAGATAACTCACGAAATCGAGTTAGGTATTTCTGAACTAGACCTTCTCTCGTTTCAAATTCCCCTCTTATCTGCTTACACAAGCTGTGAATTCACATTTGCCCGTATCCGCTCTGCTCCCAATTCTTTCTCCATCTGTACTCCCCTCAGCAATGCCTCATACTTCGCTCAATTATTAAACAGAGAATAGTTCATTCGTACTGAGTACTTTGTGACTATTCCTTCCGGGTCGACCAAGACTATCCCTACGCCACACCCCGAGTTTCCCACCGAGCCGTCCATAAATATTGTCAAGTCTTTCTTTTCCTCGGTAGAGCTGGCCATCTCTTGCACAAAATCAGCTAATGCCTGAGCTTTGATTGCCAACCTGGCTTCAAAATGTATGTCGAATTTGCTCAACTCAATTATCCACTTGACCAATCTCCCCGAAACTTCTGGCTTGCTCATTATGGCTTTCAAAGGTAAATTAGTGAGAACTATAATCTCATGGGAAAGGAAATAAGGTCGAATTTTTCGAGCAGTTCCCACCAGATCTACCATGGCTCTTTCTATCTCTACATATCGGAGTTCAGCCTCATGCAAGACCTTGCTCTAATAGTATACTGGTTCCCGTGGCTTTCCTTCCTCTTGAATTAAGACTGTGCTCACCGCTAACTTCCCCACGGACATGTATAAAATCAATGGTTCCCCTATAATTGGCTTAGTTAGCAAAGACATTTCTGCCAAGTGTTCTTTCAGCTTTTGAAATGCCTCCTGGTATTCTTCATCCCAATGGAACCGATCTTTCTTTTGTAACGCCCTGAAGAACGGTAAGCTCTTCTCCACTGACCTTGAAACAAACCTTCTCAGGGCATTGATCCGACCCGCCAGACACTGGACTTCTTTGACATTTTTGAGGGGTGGCATATCCATGATAGCCCTGACCTTTTCCGGGTTGTCCTCTATCCCCCTTTCCATAACAATTTACCCCATGAATTTTCCTGCTCTTACTCCAAATGCACACTTCTTTCTCAGAGCCGAAGTTTTGCTTTCTTTGTTTTACTGGATTTGTTGCAAAGCTTATATTAAGACGATGCTCTACTACTGTCGGGTCAATTCTCACTAAGTCTTGGGGAGACCAGGCAAAAATATATGCGCTATCCCTTAAAAGCGCGACCACCTCTACTAAGACCCTCGGGCTCAAGGTCGTTCCTACCTGCAGGATTCGACTATTGTCCCATAGAACTACTTCTACCAACATCAGGTTCTCATCCCTCTGAATTAGCTCAGGTCTGTCCTCTTCTGTTCATGCCCTCTTGATCTGTCTCTCTCCCTCATTCCGTCAAATGCTTTCTACGTACGTCTGGCGCGACGTGTACTAGTCTCCTCGAACTTCGCCAGAATTTTAACTTCATGTGATAGACTAAAATTACTTCCTAGAATTTGCTTAAGGATGGTCTTCTTAACATAACGTTATAAGAAGAAGCTGCATCAACCACCAAGAATCGTACCGACCTGGTCTGTCTGAGCGGCTCTTCCCCCAGTGTGACCAAGAGGTTTATCGTGCCCAGAGGTTTCAACGCTCCTCTTGAAAAACCCACCAGTGAGGTCGTGACCTCCTCTAACTCCATATCCAAATTCATCTACCTGAAGCAGTCATAAAACATGATGTTCGCTGAACTACCCGTATCCACAAAGATCCGCTGGACATTGTAGTTAGCGATGGTAGTTATTATGACTAGGGCATCCATGTGTGGATCCAGGATACCATTCTCATCCTCGGATCCAAAGCAAATGTTTGGACTTGGTGCTATTTGCCCTACCTCACATGCCCTTTTAGCCAGATCTTTTGCTGCCCGCACATAACTGTTCTCGGTCCGCTTAGAATGTTCATCCCATTCTCCACCTGTGATCATTAGGATTTCACCTCGCACGACCTGAGCTTGGTCACTCCATCTCCCACTGTTTCGTCCATTATCTTGCTCATTATTATTCCCTTGAGGTCGGTCTCGCTTGCGAGAGTCAAACCTGGGATCCTCCCTCCTCATCTGTACATACTCTTTGAGGTGCCCTGCCTGCACCAACCTTTCTATCTCATCTTTTAGGTGGGTGCACTGATCCGTATCATGACCGTACTCATTATGGTAACGGAAAAATCGGACATATATTTCTTTCCTTGGATTTGGGAATAAGTTATGGGCCATTTGAGATCAGGATGTCGCTCAATTGCCTGTAGAATATCCCCTTGAGGTGTAGCCAGAGGTGTGTACCTGTCAAAATGGGGTCGTCCTCCAACCAGGTCAGTCTTGGGTTTCTTCATCGGGGTCATGTCCTCCTTATCAGGTCGCTCCCTTCTCTTTTCTCCATCTTCTTTGATCTTCATGGCCTCTTCTAGATGAATGTATTTTTATGCTAGTTCCAAGAGCTCTCCAGATTTCAGCGCTAGCTTCACGACCAGCGACTGAAAAAATTCTCCTCTCCTGAGCCCCTGTGCTAGAGTGTTAACCATGAGCTCCTCAGATGCCGATGGCACCTCTAGTTTGCCTCTGTGAATCATTTGACGTATGTGCGCAGATTTTCATCTTTCCTCTATTTCAGGCTGAGCAATTCCAGCGGCATTTTCTGGTACTTCCTAAAAATGGTAAATTGGTGCAGGAATGCCGAGTTGAATTCGTCGAAGTTACTTATAGAGCGCGGAGGCAACTGGTTGAACCAGAGCTGGGCCAACTTTGTAAAGGTCGTCGGGAAGACCCGGCACATGACTGCGTCTGAGAATTTGTGCAAAGTTGCCGCGGTCTCAAACCAGCTCGATCGAGCCATGAACCCGATGATATATTCATCACCACTAAAACTCTTCTAACAAAATGGCGCCATTGCCGGGGATCGAACCCGGGTCACCCGCGTGACAGGCAGGAATATTCACCACTATACTAACCAAATGGCGCCGTTGCGACACGACTTGGTTAAGGCTTTGGATTTGGTTATAGTTTCATTGCGTTTTTAGCTTTCTTTGTTATTTGATATTTCTTTGTTTAGTATGCAAGGTTCGTATAGCTATGGTGGATACATTCCCAACATGGGAGAGCATGGTGCAAACCATGTTGGGAATGACAGGATGTATAATGGATTTGGCAACGTGGGAGGGCATGGTGCAAACCACGTTGCCAATGGTGGTTATGGTTATGGGAAACCCAACATGGGAGGGCATGGTGCAAACCATGTTGGGTTTGGTGGCGTCGCGGGCATGAGTGGTTCTCCCGGAGGGTATGGTGCTTCAAATCCTTATCCGAATATGCAAACTCCATTTCCCTTCTCGTTTGGTGTTCCCCAAAATTCCCCCTTTAACCGCTAAAGATCACAAGGCATATGAGTCGTTTGGCGGTCTGAGCTCCTATGAGATAAGTGGCCCCCCATCCGTACTATGGGGGATGTTAACCAACCTTTTTTGGTATGTGGATGGTGTGGATCGCGTGGTCATGATACCTACTCTTGCCATTTTGAGGATGTGTATGACGACCATGGATGTCCGGTGGGACCCGATTGTGCTCCACCATTGTTTGCTCCGCCGCCGACTTCTACTCCTCTTGTTACTCCTCACGAGAGCCCGCATCATCGTGATATCCCGGTTATTGCTCCTACCCTACCTCCCGAGCCAAAGACTTCTCAAGCAATGTACTCTTGTGCTAATGACGTGAATATGGATTTATCCTCGAAGTTGTTTGAGTTAGTTACGAATATAGCGACATTGCAGACTCAAATCACTCAAATGTCTAGCCTGGAACCGACTCCTCCTTGTGCGGGACCCGATTATCCTACTCCTCCGCCGCCTCACGATCCTCTTGTTACTTATCACGTAGATCAACTTCCTTCGGCTACTCTTCCGGTCACTTTCCTCGACAAATGTGGGGTAGTTGATTCGGTTGTCTCACCGAAGGAGGTTGGCCCGGTTGTCAATATAGAAGGATGTTATGAGGATAAGCCCCTTGTTCTTCTTGATGAGCCCGTTGTGCCTCTATTTGACTCCGATTTGTGTGGAGATGATTCTCGATGTGTCGTTGAGGGCAACGACGAATTTTTAGAGGGGGAGGTGGGGGTTATTGGAGATATGATTGGAGAATTTGAAGATTCTCTTGGAGTGGAGATTGTTAAGAAGCTTGAAGATTCGCTTGGGGTGGAGGTTATTGACGATGAGCTGGAAAAAATTGACGATTATCTTAAGAATGATGAAGAGAGCAAGTCGATTATTATCCTTGAAAACTCGCACCGAGAAGAAGAAGAGGAGAGGATGGTTGAAGGGTTTAAAATTCTTAAAGATGCCATTGAGTGGAGACCCGGAGTGGTTGAGAAAGTTAGCCCTTCGAATTTAATTCTTGATGATATGATGAGAACCGGGATATGGAGGTTGTTAGTAGAGGGCTTGATGTTCGTAATGTCCAAAATTGAGTGGGTGAGTCCCATTGACTTGGTGCCCAAGACGAGCGGCTTTTTAGTTCTTGAGGAGGGGAAAGGAGGTTTGTTGGCCACGAGGGCTTCAACGGGTTGGAGGATGTCGATCGAGTTTAAGAAGTTTCATGAGGCCACAAAGAAAGATCGTTTCCCTCCCCCGTTTATCGACCACATGATGGAAAAGCTAGCCGGCCAATATTCCTTTTGCTTTATTGACGAGTCGTTGGGGCTTTTCAAAACCACCATCCCACCCGAGGACCGAGCCGATATGAGTTTTAATTGCCTATTTGGAAAGTTTGCTTTTTGGCGGATCTTATATGAGCTATGCAATGTGCCAAAGGCGTTCCAAAGAGTGGATCCTCCCGACAAGGAGGAGATCATTTTGATGGACCCTCCCGTTATCTTCCCACCTTGATCGAAAAGGGAGTACGTCGAGCTAGTGACGTAAAACAAGCGCTTCTTGGGAGGCAACCCAAGTTCTTTCCATTTCTTTCTTTCTTTCTTTTATTGAAAAATCCAAAAACATTCAAAAACTAAAAAATCCAAAAATATTTGAAAAATTGAAAAATAAAAAAATATATTTTGTTGTGATTCGTGTACATATTGAGTTTTTAATTTCGTGTGCTTTTCTTTTCTAGATTTGGTTTTTCGACTTCAACCTTGGGCGATTTGATAAGTTAGTAGCGTTCATGAAGCCGGGAGATACTAGCCATGCTTGATTTTTGCTTGAATTGCTTAGATGTTAGTAGCGTTCATGAAGCCGGGAGATACTAGCCATGCTTGATTTTTGCTTGAATTGCTTAGATGCCTAGGTGGACCCCACCGATCTCGACCTAAACTATCTCGGTTGAGGAAGTTTCTATTCACCCTCCTTTTACTTGTTTTTCATTAAAATGCGGGTATCGCATGGTTTAAGTGTGGGGTGGGTAGGTGGTTAGGGTCCGAGTGTCGAAAAGCATGTTTTGTTGTTCTTAACTCGAGCCTTGGCGAAGTGACGCATT
>BMAC01000456.1:866443-886984 GCA_014905375.1 Phtheirospermum japonicum
CAAATCCATGATAATTTTTTAGTAGGCCCTAGTTGTAGAAGCCATTAGAATGATTGAAGATTTTAAAATATAATATATATATATATTTATATTTAATATTAATTAGTTAATTAAGGTTAAACCTAATCTTAACCTAACTAATCTAATATGAACATATATATATAAGTTAAGCAAGGGGGTCAGGCCGCATTAAAGCATCCTTCAGATTTTGAAAAGTTTTTTCAGCCGTCGTTTTTGATCTCCCAACAAAAAAAAAAAAGAAAAAAAAAAACCAAAAAAGGGTTTGATACCCTTTTTAAAAGAAAAAGAAAAGGCGGCCATCCCTTTTTACGAAAAGACAGAAAAGAAAAATTTAAGTTCTTTTCTTTTATATTTTATTTACGTCTTCAATTGTAGATGATGATTAATTGATAATTTTTCATCTACAATAATTAATCTTCAATCAATTGTTGATTGTTGGATTAATTGTTATTCCTTCAATCAATTTGAAAACGGAATGATTCTACTAGCGAAGAATTTTTCCGGTGTCGCAATCAAAAGGTGGACTCGATTAGAGGGGATACGCTTGGATCTCTACGGCGAGGAGTTTTGGTGTTAGCCACATAGCCGGGAATTGATTCCCTCTCAATCGTCGCTTGAAGAAATTAATCGAGAGGTATTAATTTATTTATTTTATAAGAATCAAAATTTGTATTCGATACATGATAATGAAAAATGACGATCATTAAAATCGCTAACGAAATCTACGGGGTTTAGTATATATATTTGATATATATATTTGTTTTATTTAATTAAAAATTTTAAAATCTACTGTGTAAGCCCTGTACAATTAAAAGCGAATCCAAAAATGTATCCCTTTCTCTTGTCTATCATCTGGCTTTTAAATTGTGTCATTTGGAGTTTTCCACCGAGAGTTATGGCCTCCGCACCAGAACCTACCACAAGCGAGGCAACGACGAACTGTCTTCACTTAAAGCTGCTTTTTACCATTCTTATACTTGGAATTTGGAATTGTTGTAAACACAAAAGTTTTAGAAAATTCTCTAAGCTTTCCAATGGTATAAAGTGTAGGCAAATGGCATAAGTGGTTCTGGAGTTATGCTTGCATTACGATAACTGAGACATCCACCGAGCGAATATAATCCCTTTTAGCCACCTACAAAACAAGAATTCAAACTTAAAAACCCAAGAATAGCAAAAACACCTCACACTTAGTATACTTAAAGCCAAAAATATAATAAACAAGAAAAAGACCTAAAATCTAATGAAAAAAGATTCTAAACTACTAGAAACGACGTTAAACTCTAACTAAAGACACAAGGAAAAACACAACAATTACATGCAAAACAACTACCCCACACTTATCGGTTTGTTCGTCCTCGAACAACGAAAAGAATCGAGAGTGTACATGCAATGAACATTATGTAAAAAGAAAAACCCTTGTGCTTATCCTTATTTAACATGATGGAAGTATCAACATAAACTCGCTATCGTCAAGCATTGCTCGTATTACTCTTTCTCAAAAGCAAGCCAAATCGATGACTTCTTCACAAATGGAAATTTGAGGGTGTTTGCTCAATTCGCTCAAATGTTTGATATGGGACGTGTATACGCTCGAATCGGACAATGCATGCACCTTGTCAAGATTTCATAAATCGGACGCTCGAAATTGCTCAAGTACATGACCAAATAAGAATCGAAAGAGGTCTTTATTAWGGGTTGTAATGTTGGCTCTTTGGTAAGGTATGAAACTTTTTGATATAGTGGCTAACACACGATCAAACGTGATCAATAACACACAAAATCCTAATTTCTAAAACCCGAAGCTTATAATCGCTTCACCTTTCCCAATTTACCAAACTTTCATTCGAAACCCTTTTCATACATTTTCACGCTTTCCCGACTTTATTCTTCACAACACTTAGAAGCTTTTTGAATTTGCTTCTTTTCACTAAACTTAGTCCTTTTTGAATTAGGATTTTTACTTGAACGCACGCTTTATCACTTTTCGTGATTTGTGTTGGAGTATTATTCTTTTTTTTTCTTTTTTCTTTTTTTTGTATAAGCAACTCAAAACCCGAAACCCACAATCAATTTCCTCACATTTCTTGTTAACTAACAATAAACTCTCTCACCTCACAATTTATGGAGACACAAGAGCTAAAATCGAGCTCGGCTAAGTAGAAACGGGATAAAGGCTCAAGGGGGCTCATTTGGGATTTTTAAAGTAGTTTAAATATATGGATATGGCCGGACAAAGGGTGATATATGTGCCTCGAGGTCATTTTCGAATTCAATCATGTACGAGCAAAATCAAACCTCCTCAATGCAATTTCCATAAAAATGCAAGCAAGCCGATAAATCACACAAGGCTACTCACTAGTTTGCACCGAATTTGGGAGTAAAATCAAAAGAGCTTTTAGAGCTTTGCAATCTTTTCACAAGAAATGTTGTTTATATATATATGCGGTTTTTTGGACGAAGCACAAAAATTCAACCCATCACACAAGAGGCCATAAACATGCAAAAACCCGACAAGTAAACTATTCAAACTTCCAAGCACATGGAGTTGCTTAAACATGTAATAAACACACAAAAGACACAAAAATTGACTCAACCATTTAAAAGCGCAAATAGTAAGCGTCACTTCGCCAAGAATGCGTCACTTCGCCAAGGCTCGAGTTAAGAACAACAAAACATGCTTTTCGACACCCGGACCCTAACCACCTATCTACCCCACACTTAAACCATGCGATACCCACATTTTAATGGAAAACAAGTAAAAGGAGGGTGAATAGAAACCTCCTCAACCGAGCGAGTTTAGGTCGAGCTCGGTGGGGTCCACCTAGGCATCTAAGCAATCCAAGCAAAAATCAAGCATGGCTAGTATCTCCCGACTTCATGAACGCTACTAACTTATCAAATCACCCCAGGTTGAAGTTGAAAAACCAAATCTAGAAAAGAAAAGCACACGAAATTAAAAACTCAATATGTACACGAATCACAACAAAATATATTTTTTTATTTTTCAATTTTTCAAATATTTTTGAATTTTTGAATTTTTGAATGTTTTTGGATTTTTCAATAGAAGAAAGAAAAAAGAAAGAAATGGAAAGAACTTGGGTTGCCTCCCAAGAAGCGCTTGTTTTACGTCACTAGCTTGACGTACTCCCTTTTTGATCAAGGTGGGAATATCACGGGAGGGTCCACCAATATTATCTCCTCCTTGTCGGGAGGACCGATTCCTTGGAACGTCCTTGACGCATTGCATAGTTCAAATAAGATCCGCCAAAAAGAAAACGTTCCAGATGGGAAAATGAAGCTCGTCTCGGCTAGGTCCTCGGGTGGGATGGTGATTTTGAAGTGCCCCAAAAACTCGTCCAATAAACGATAGGAATAATGGCCGGCTAGCTCGTCCATCATGTAGTCGATAAACGGGGAAGGGAAACGATCTTTCTTTGTGGCCTCATGAAACTTCTTAAACTCGATCGACATCCTCCAACCCGTTGAAGCCCTCATGGCCAACAACGCCCCTTCTCCATCTTCAAGAACCAACGAGCCGCTCATCTTGGGCACCATGTGAATGGGGTTCACCCACTCACTCTCGGCGAGTACGAACATCAAGCCCTCTACTAAAAACCTCCACATCCCAGCTCTCACCATAGCTTCAAGACTCAAATTCAAAGAGCTAACTCCCTCAATCACTCCGGGTCTCCACTCAATGGCATCCTTAAGAATTCTAAACCCTTCAACCATCCTCTCTTCCTCTTCTTCTCGGTGCGAGTTTGCAAGGATAATAATCGACTTACTCTCTTCATCCTCCTCAAGATAATCGTCAATTCTTTCAAGCTCATCATCAATAACCCCCACCTCCCCCTCTAAAAAGTCGTCGTTGCCCTCAACAACACGTCGAGACTCATCTCCACACAAAATGGGGTCGAATAGAGGCACAACAGGCTCATCAAGAAGAACAAGGGGCTTACCCTTACAACATCCCTCTATATCGACAACCGGGCCAACCTCCTTCGGTGAGACAACCGAATCAACTACCCCACACTTGTCGAGGAAATTGACCGGAAGAGTAGCCGAAGGAAGTTGATCCACGTGATAAGTAACAAGAGGATCGTGAGGCGGCGGAGGAGTAGGACAATCGGGTCCCGAACAAGGAGGAATCGGTTCCAGGCTAGACATTTGAGTGATTTGAGTCTGCAATGTTGCTATATTCGTAACTAACTCAAACAACTTCGAGGATAAACCCATATTCACGTCATTAGCACAAGAGTACATTGCTTGAGAAGTCTTTGGCTCGAGAGGTAGGGTAGGAGCAATCACCGGGATATCACGATGATGCGGGCTCTCGTGAGGAGTAACAAGAGGAGTAGAAGTCGGCGGTGGAGCAAACAATGGTGGAGCACAATTGGGTCCCACCGAACATCCATGGTCGTCATACACATCCTCAAAACGGAAAGAGTAGGTATCATGACCACGCGATCCACACCATCCACATCCTAAAAAAGGTTGGTTAACATCCCCCATAGTACGGATGGGGGGGCCACTTATCTCATAGGAGCTCGGACCGCCAAACGACTCATATGCCTCGTGATCTTTAGCGGTTAAAGGGGGAATTCGGGGAACACCAAACGAGAAGGGAAACAGAGTTTTCATATTCAGATAAGGATTTGAAGCACCATACCCTCCAGGAGAACCACTCATGCCCGCGACGCCACCAAACCCAACATGGTTTGCACCATGCCCTCCCATGTTGGGTTTCCCATAACCATAACCACCATTGGCAACGTGGTTTGCACCATGCCCTCCCACGTTGCCAAATCTATTATACATCCTCTCATTCCAAACATGGTTTGCACCATGCCCTCCCATGTTGGGAATGTATCCACCATAGCTATACGAACCTTTCATACTAAACAAAGAAATATCAAATAACAAAGAAAGCTAAAAACACAATGAAACTACAACCAAATCGAAAGCCTTAACCAAGGCATGTCGCAACGGCGCCATTTTGTTCGTAGAGTTTTTAACATCCCCGGCAACGACGCCATTTTGTTCGTAGTGTTTTCGTGGTGTTGAAATAAATCAACGGGTTCATGGCTTGGTATTATCGGAATTCGATTCGATTGAAGGTTTCAATGTGTTTCAAGCTTGAAAAATAAAAGGAAAAGGAAAATAAAGCAATTAAAATAGCTAAACTACACTAGAAATTGAAAGTGCAAATTGGTAGGATGCCTCGTCGGATGCCTTAACATGAAAATGCAAGCAATTAATAAAAACAAGTAAAAACAAGCATTGTTTCACCAAGTACAAGCATGCAAGCACAAGGTACAACTATGCATAAAATCCTAAATAAAGCAAATTAACAAAAATTGAAAGTATGGATGTAAAGAGAAAGGAAAGTTGACAAGAAAGTTAAGAACTTTAAGAAAAATAACAAGAAATAAAGTCTAGATCTAGGATTGAAGTATGAAACAGAGCATAAAAATAAAAATAAAATAAAGCATAGGAAAAACTCAAAATCATGATGATCAAGGACCCGATCTATAGCCTAGGTGTGTCACTCAACTAGAACCCATAGTCAATTCACATGTTTCATCATGAAATCAAGTAGCTAAGAGAAAAGGCATAACATGAAGAACAAGCATGGAAATGAAGAACAAAGCATGGAAATAAAGCATAAAACATGGAATCAAAAGGAAACTAACTTGAATTAAGAAATGAAACAAAGCTTGAATGTAATTGCATCAAAAGTAACAATCCAAGGGAGTACTTGGATTCTTCTTAGGCTTACAAACCCAAGGAGGTGCTTGAAACTTAAATCTAATCTAGGAAATGAAATTACATAAGAGCTTGAAATTAAATCTAAAACCTAAGAAAGAGAAAATTATTCAAGAGCTGGAGAGAAATTTGATCCCAAAACCCAAGTTAGGGTTGGGAGGGGAGTTATCTTTTCAAAGGTGCAAGGTGTAGGCTTTATATACTTGTTTGTAGGGGCCAAAACGTCAAAAAATGCTCAAAATGGCCGACCTCCCAGCGTCTCAGTCGATCGACTGCCCAGTCTCGAACAGCCACTCTCTGCCAGGCAGTAGATTGACTGAAATCCAGTCGATCGACTGCCAAAAATTTAAAATTAGCCAATAATGTCTTCATATTAAATGTATCCCTTTCTCTTGACTATCATCTGGCCTTTGAGTTGTGTCATTTGGAGTTTTTCACCGATAGTTATGGGCTCCGCACCAGAACCTGCCACAAGCAAGGCAACGACGAACTGTCTCCACTTAAAGTTGCCTTTTACCATTTTTAGACTTAGAATTTGAAATTGTTGTAAACACAAAAGTTTTATAAAATTCTCTAAGCTTTCCAATGGTATAAAGTAGAGGCAAATGGCATAAGTATTTCTGGAGTTATGCTTGCATTACGACAACTGAGATATCCACCGAGCGAATATAATCCCTTTTAGCCACCTACAAAACAAGAATTCAAACTTAAAAACCCAAAAATAGCACAAACACCTCACGCTTAGTATACTTAAAGCCAAAAAAATAATAAACAAGAAAAATAACTAAAACCTAATGAAAAAAGATTCTAAACTACTAGAAACGACGTTAAACTCTAACTAAAGACACAAGGAAAAACACAATAATTACATGCAAAACATTGCCGCGGTCTCAAACCAGCTCAGGTGATCCCACTGATCAGTTGTTTCATTGTATTCAAAGCCCGTGGACCGGTAAGAAGCCGGTACATCATCGCGCATAACCGCGTCCGTGAATAGGGTACCCTCCGTGCTGGCACCGTGACCGCGCTCGCTATCTTTCTCTTAACCTCCCTGAACTCTTTCTACAAGTTTTGCATCTGCTCAGTGAGGTCTGGGTTGGTTTTGCTCTATGTTTCACTTTCAGAAGGGGAGAAACTCTCTTCCTCTTCCTGGAGAGGAGTTCGGACCGTGCATTGGGTTCGCGGTGGCTCCGTCTCCGGTGCTGGGGCTGCCTTGGAAGGGGGTGTCGAGAGCTCAGCGAACCTTCTATCCACAACTACTTCCACCGCCTTGCCAATGAGGTCGGACAATTGCCTTAGGAAGGACTCGTTCAGTGAACCACCATCAGTTTGCATCACTCCACTAGGAGGGGGTTGTGCTGCGCCTGGTCTGGTCGCCGCCGCCGGTTCCGCCGCCTCTGGGGCACCCATTAGTGTGGCAGAGCTTGGCGTGCTACCCAACTCCGCCACCAAATCCTGCCGAAGTCCATCTGATGCCATGGTTTTCTCACGTCTTAGCTTTGCTATTTCCCACAGACAGCGCAAATTGTTTCACCCAGAAAACTTGTCACCAGAGAGACTGCACCTTCACTTGAGAATTTCCCGACCTGCTATGCACAAAAACACTTTATAAAGGACCACCGGGGGTTTTTCGGTGGAAACCTCTCCGATGCTTAAGTTAGTAAGCATTTTGATCGGAATAATCTAAAGCAAGAGAAGAGTGCTGGAAAAATCCTACCTCTCTCAGCCTTGGGGCTGAGATATATATAGTTTCCGCCCAGTGGGGACCCCTTCCGGGATCTCAGAAATAGGAAGCCCGCGAATCTTGGGCCGTTACATGGACCGACCTAACCTGGAAGCTTCCTTCCGACACACAGGTCAACTCTACTCCATGGGGCTCTCTCTGGGATCTCGAAAACAAACCCGCGAATATGGGGCCGTTACATGGACCGACCTGACCTGGAAGTTTCCTTCCGGCACATAGGACAGCTCTGCCCCATGGGGGTCTTCTCTATTCCTAACCTGACCTCTTGAATCCTAGTCAGGTCGTGCTCTTTAGTCCTGTTCTTCTCATGCCACGTATTCCAGCTCATCCTAACCACTCTTTGTCCAGGCCACGTGGGCAACATCTACCAATTTAGGTCATATCATAACTCAATCTAAATACAAAATAACATACTCAAAAGAAATTGAGTACTACCATCATTGGTTTGATGTGGAAACTAGAAGAACTACAGTTTCACAATTATATCATCCAGCAACCCTGACTGACCAAACCCAAATGACAAAGAATGAAACTAAGTCAAAGTTAATTCTCTAATGAATTTGAGACTCATATTGACCCACAAATTTTATATTGGAAGTATATTTAGTTACAAAATCTCAATAAACTTTGAGATGTGCTCTAAATGAATATTTTAAAATTTTTATAAAACACTACTTCCAAGCCTAAGAATTTAGTGAAAAGAAATTTGTTTGCTTGCTCAAAAGGGTCAATGACTTTTATATGTTGCGATTAAAAATATGTCTTACCATATGTGAAAAAGAAAGTCACTTTAAATGATAATAAGTAATTGAGAGATACGATCTCACTCTATTTTTTTTCCACTTGAGCAAACATACTAATGCACTTGTATAATTTTAATTATGATAATAATTCATTGAGAGACATGGTATTATTTTTCATAATACCAATGTTAGACCTTCGGACAAAGAAATTTCTTGAGGCTAACCAGGATCGATATGAATAGTGAAAATAACCTCAAAGTAAAGGGGAAGAGACATCTTGATCCCTACATATGTGGGAAGAATGAACCACAAGTAAAGAGTTTCCGATATTTATTGGTCGTGGTATAAGTCATGAAGGTTCTCCAAATAACCTTGCTTCGTCAATGGATATCCTCTATTTTTATTGATGAAATTTGTTTGTTTCTTAATTTACATAGAACTTGTGAAAGTATAATCAATCAT
The DNA here is from genome assembly GCA_014905375.1 of Phtheirospermum japonicum. NCBI lineage: Eukaryota > Viridiplantae > Streptophyta > Magnoliopsida > Lamiales > Orobanchaceae > Phtheirospermum > Phtheirospermum japonicum. Next base: position 875,183 of record BMAC01000456.1, read on the forward strand.
TCATATTAGACTATAGTATTTGGTTTTAAAGTTTACTTTGAGTTAGATTTATGTGGCCTGATTCAAACATTCACATACAAGGTTCAAGAGTAAACTATTAGATATAATGTAACATATCTAAAAATAATGTAAAATATTATAATGAAAAGTATTTCGTTCAAATATCTCTGAAGAATGTGAGAATTTATCGATGAATAGACAATTATTCACTGAATTGATATTTATATGTGACAAAGTCTTGATGCCTAGTGACACATTAATTAAAGTCATAGAAGCTCATTATGAACCAAGAGTGAAACGAATCTTGTTAAGTTTGATGTTATTCATGTTGATGATTATCATTAAGAAGTACATTATGAGAATGGAACTATACATTTAATTTATGTGGAAGAAAGAACGTTTTAGAGTCAATTTAGTAATTGCACTTTACTACATTTTATTTATTGAATCATAAGATATGACCAACAAAGAGCTTTTGGACACTGACTCAATCAAGTTTTCACACGACTGACATGGATTATTTGGTCGTTGTGATATGATGGTCCATATTATAAGAAATTAACATGGACATCTTTTATTTTGAGTGAAACACAAAACGAGATTGAAATTTGATGCACAGTATAGTGTCGAACTAATGCTGTTACATTACAACTAGTGCATTATAAAATACTAGGAGCACTACATACATTCATATCTCAAAGATGCATCATTCATTTTTTTCAAAACATGTTCATTAGCAAAATTGTATGATTGAGACCTGCATATACTAAATATACAAAGTATAATATTCCATTCTTATAATTGAGAATTGGTATACATGTGGACATAACCATTCTAAATGCGGATCATTCAAGTATTTTATAGTTTTGGTCGATATTTCGGCACGTATTGTCCATAAAAATATTGCATTTGTAAAACTTCTAGCATATTTAGTATGACTGAGGACTCACCACCCTTATAGAGAACCCAAACTCATAATAATAGAGAGTTTACATCAAAAGTATTCGATATCTATTGCATTTTAATCAAGATCGATGTAATGCATCTTGTACCCTAATGTGCATATACAATAAGGACTCAAAGAAGACACCGTCCAAAAGAATATAGATAGTTGTTCAAGATCAAATACAAATATAAAGTAATATGTAAAAACTAGTATCAAACACTATAATACTAAAATACTTGTCGCCTTAAAGAATGATTTTCTCCGTTGGTCACGCAACTTCAAAGATCTAAGTAACTCAGATGACTTCAAGTAAACTTTCTTGCTTATCTTCTTCACGTCCTTGTGTCGATTGAAATTTAAAAATTTAAAATATTTGAGTAGTACAGGAATGTGCATCGCTATTAGATGCAGAAGCGATTGAAATTTATGTGTAAAAGCATTTCTAATGAAAGTTTTAATTGAACATATGTGACAAAAGCATTTAATTGATGATAATAGTTGATTTGGTTCTATCACTAATTAAACCAAAATAATGCTCTAACAAAAGAAAAGGTGTGTGAGTGAATATTGTGTCACCCCTTCCATTAGGTCACCAACCACCATTTCGGACATGGACTAGTTGCCACTAACCAAGTATTCCACGACTAAAGATGGCATGGCATGGCACGTCTCAACAAAAATAAAATTATCATGAATTACATATCCACTCCATATTCAAGTCAATAAAGTATATTATCTCTCCGCATGGGTTTTTTACAACCTCAACAATACACCACAAAGACCAGAAGTCCCTAGGCTGAAGACAATAATTAGACCCCAACCAAACCAAATTTTCATTAGACCCCACAACAAACTAACAAGTCAATAAACCAAATATCATCATATCATTCACATCACTCATTACCAACACTTTTCTTTTGACCATATCGCTCAACTCTTTCATCAATCCAAGCCCTCATATCGGCCAACACAAGATTTGCACTCTCATCAGGCTCACCTTGTATCAAAGAGTGGTACAATCCTTCATACAGCTTCAGCGTCTTGTCCATGCTACTCGCTTTCTCGTACAACATCTTCGACCCTGACGGGCAAGTCACCCCGTCCGAAGTCCCGTGGACCGTCAAGAACGGCACAGTGACCTTGTCGAAATTGCTCTGCACGTGCTCGCATTGTCTCTGTATCTCCCTCATTGTTCCAACTCTAGGTTTACCGGTATACCTTCTTGGATTGCTCGCAATGATTTTAAGCTTCTCGGGATCTCTAATGGCTTTGCCAACCATTTTGTTGTCCGGCATTGCGGCCCATGTGTCGGCGAACCCGAATAGCAGTCCGTACATGAATAAGTGTACCTTCAGAAGCGTAATCATAGTAGAAGATATGATGTATGTTTCCCATAAAACATTTAGGTATGAGTTATTAAGCTCTAGATATCACAAGATTGAAATTACTACAAAACCTGCAAATTAATAACCTTGGGACTGCTAATTTTTTTTAATATAGTGAGAATTTAAATAATCGAAAACTAACATGTTGCTCCTGATCCAGGACCCAAAAAAAATATTATTTAAGCAAGATTATCAATTAATCAAGTATTGAATTATCGAGGTTCTCCCTCCGTCTCAAAATAATTGTCGTTTTAGAAGAATTCACACAAATTATGAAATCTTACAAAATGACTGATCTATCTCATTTAATACCGGGATATTTAATGTATTTTATATATACAATGCTCATATTGAAGATATAAAAACATAGTTTAGAAGCAATAAATTATGATTTTGGAAGTTTTAGCCCAAAAAATGCAAAGAAAGGCTAAAATGACAATTAACTTGGGACGGAGGGAATATGAGTTAATTTCAAAAACTATCCTCGGAGTTTAGCTAATTACAAATAAGCCCAGTTACCTATTAAAATTTACAAATATCTCCTTGAAATTTGATTATCTTTTACAATTGCACCTTCGTGAGGTGTGCATTTGTTTGGTAAATACAAATCTAAAGGGTTTTTGTAATCGGGCTAAACTTGGAAGGTGGTTTTTGTAATTGTCCCTAACTATGTTCCCTAGGCGCTTAATCAAATTGCTCTCACTTATAATTTCTTTCAAGGGTAGGGTATAAGAGACAGAATTTTAGAGATGATACTTGTAAAAACTTAATAATCGAATTTAGGAACGACATATATGCATAATGTAGTTTTATAATTATAATCCATCTTGCAGTAGAATCTATTAATTGATAAAAGACATCAAGGCATCCAAAAGAAAATCATTACAGTACATTGGCTCTCACAATAAGAAATCAGATTTCGTTAATACTTTTTTGGTAACCATTAACCAGCTCAGATCCAAAAAAAAAAAATAAGATTTCAAGGAGCATAAATAGTATAATAAGGCACAATAATGCCTTGAAAAAGTAAATTCTTGTTTTTAACTTTGTACTATTGAGTATTGACATTACAAAATATTTTAGAAATTTAAAGCTCGAATTTGGTTTTTATACTGAATCCCCAAAGATCAGGAAATTTGCAAGAAGGATAAATTCAAATGTCAACATCCAAGAATTTAAACTACTAGTAGTCTTAAAATTGAAGAAAAATCAAAATCAACGGCAAGCAAAAATTACCTTAGAAGGCTTCATCGGCTCCGGAATAACAAACAACGGCGCCGAGAAAATCAACCCAGTCCACAAATCCTTCTCCGACTGAAAATACATCAGCATCGTCGCTAGCCCGCCCATCGACTCCCCAAACAGAAATGCCGGCAGCTCCTTATACTCGTCGCTAACCCTAACACTCTTAAAAAAGCACAGAGACGCCGCCGCCACCGCGTTCAGATCCCCGAGGTAGCACTGGATCCCGTCGGAGCGGCCGTGGCCGAGCATATCGGCGGCGAAGACGGCGTACCCCCAATTGGCGTAGCTGATGCAGATCTTCTGGAACATCCAGCCGGTGTCTGAGCCGTATCCATGGGTCATGTGAACGGTGGCTTTGATCGGCGTTGTGGGGTCCAGCGGGAGGAAGGATTGGGTGAAAAGCTTGCCGTGAGGGGTTTCGAAGTGGGATTTCGAGTTGCGGACTCCTTGGGAGGCGTAGTACTCGTCTTCCGGCATGTCGCCCCAGTAATTTGGAGGCGGTGGCGGTGGGGTTTGGGCGGCGGTGGGTTGTTCCGGCGGCATTTTGCGGTGGGGGTGGTTTTTTTTATGTATTGTGGGTATTTTGGGGGGTACCGAACCGACGGGGTTTGGTATTTGGCGGGTGGTGTGAATGGAACTTATAGAGGGGATTGGATGGGAGTTGGTAGACCAACTTTTGGTGGGGCCCTGTCATATTATTCATTTATTTTATTTGATAATACAACTTTAAAGGGCATGTTTGGTCCATGATTAATTGATATTCTTAGACTTAATATTCAAAACCTCATGGGTAACTTGTTTATTTTTAAATAAAAAAATGAATATTTAATTGATGATTTATTATCATTAATCTCAATTACATATTATTTTATTAATATATATACGTATATACATATGCGTGTGTATTTAAAGATGGGGCAATTTCCAACTAGGTCAATTAATAATAAAACTATCCCAAATAATCCAATCATAAGTATTACTTCCCACTCACAAGTACACAATTTCGGACAGTCATACCCCAAATCAAAATTAATCCGGAAAAATATAACGCCCCTCACGCTCGCCTTCCGCAATTCCTTCCACAAAATCAGCGAATGATTCCATCCCCAATTCTGTATTCCAGACAAATGTCGGAAAAATCAAGCAGATCTGATAAAATCGCAACTATCGTTGTTTTGAGTGGTGATTGAAGATTTTCTTGAAGAAAATTGAATCAACGAACTGTATAATTTCGCTTTTCTAGCTAGGGTTTCATTTAGTATACGACCGGGTGTGATTTGCCCAAAATCGGCGCTCGGAATTCTGTAGAATGCATCAGAGAATCACGTAATTGAAGAGGTTTTGCACTGATTTTGAACCGATATATGCACTAATTTGATATAGTAGGGGTTTGTGAATTTGTATTGGTTGTAGCCGGAAAACGAACACAACATGTTTCTCGTAGCCGCGACTGAAGATGACAAACTGTAAAGACCATCTGTAAGTTTTTTGTTTTTTGTTTTTTTTTTCTTTTTACTGTTGGTGGAGTTAAAACGGGAAAAAAACTAAGCAGAAAATGCGACGAAAATGTACATAGCATTATTCAAATATTTTGAATCCAATGTAAGTGTATTGGAGAGACATGCAACTTTATGTCGGGTCTAGTATGTTACTGGTGTCATTTGTATGGTTGTATAGTTAATAGGTATGCAAGTAAGCAAGTGTATGAAATCAAATTGTATTAAGTTACTGTTATGTAGTACGAAATGGAACATGTATTAATCTATTATTTTTTTGTAGTCTATTATAAGATCATTGGTTTGGTTTTGACAGGCTAGCTTTTTTAGGAAAAAAATAGAGTGGGTGAGAAACAGAAAGGGAATGTTCAACATTATTAGAAAACTAGGTTTGTAAAATATTGAAATGTGATGGTCTAGTATTTTATGTTAAATGTAGTTTGTAATTATTGAACATACTTGTGTGTATTTTGGGATTTGTGTGGTAAGTATTGAATGGTTTGATGAGTTAGTAGCTTAAATTCCATCTTGCCTAGATGAAGTATAAACTTGATGTCATTGGTGTGGTTTGTTGGGATAAGATTTAGACATTTTGATAAAAGGGTAGGAATGTGCAGGTGTAGTACGAAACTGTGTGGCCTTTGTGAAATGTGTTGGTGTAATATTTCTCTCGAATTGTAACTAGTCTGTTATTGATATAATGCAAATCATTAAGGTTGCAGTATGGAATTCATTAAGGTTGGTAGTATGGAATTGTGTGGCATGCAGTGAGGTTGTAGCTAGTCTGTAATTGCTATTATGTAAATCATTATAGTTGCAGTATGGAATTCATTAAGGTTGTAGTATGGAATTGTATGACAAGTTCGTAATTTAAATTCCATCGTATGTAATATAATTCGGTATACCATTATGAAGTGTGTTGATAACATTATGTATCAGTATGAAATTTTAATATTCCATTATGTGCCACTGTGTAGTCTAAATCTGTACCTAATATATAATTGTATCTAGTACACTGCGTAGTAGTTTTTTTAAATCTGTATCTAGTATGGAGTTTTATGATTTGAAGAACAAAGATCGAGGATACGTACCACAGATTTGTCTCATAATCTTAATCCTAATGTTGTCGACCATGTTTGTGACGAGCAAATTCCTTTGTGCTAATATCCAATTATTGAAGGACTCAACGGCATTTGAGCTCATTTTCCCATACCTTGAACCTCTAAAATACGCATTTGCCCACTTTGTGACATCCATGGTTTCAATAAAGTGCTTGGCTTCAGCTCCGCTATCTACTATAAATTTACCCTTAATATTCTCAAATAGTGCAACTGTTGGTGCGTAAGCTGCTTGTGTCAGAAGCCACTCCAGTCTACCGCGCAATTTCGATGAGCAACTCCTACCTCTAAAAGTATATTTCAAGTTTGTCTTCAAATGGCTCAAACAAAATCCATGTGGATATCCAGGAAATACCTTTCGGATTGCATCAAGTAGGCCTGGGTTCCTGTCGGACACAAATGTGACTTCCCAAAATGGAGATAAAAGCTTTTTCAACTGCTCCATGAACCACTGCCAATTACCGGAATTCTTGGAGTCCACCACCGCAAAAGCAACGTGGTATAGACCTGAGAACATATTTTTCATTTGTTAACATGATTAAATCGACCAAATAACTGACTGCACAGAATTGCGCACTGGTTCTTTTTTAAAAAAATAAAATTAATCAGAATTTATATTCCCAATTCAGCTTTCACATTTTTTTAATCGAACCTGTTGCACATTGTGAAAATATATATGGATGATTTATGTACTTGTTATAATTTATTTTGTATCATCATAATCGTGGAAAACCTACATTACGAGTTTTAGAAGGAAGATTAAAATTACATACTAGCTAACATTACGAACGATTCTTAATCAAAAACCGAGAACAAATTTACACACATCCTTGACGAAACTCGCATTTCATTTGCATTTTTACTAATCTTATTGAAATTGTTGTTGTGTTTGTGTCTTATTCAATACAATAGTGTGGATAATGTTTATCTTATAAATTCTATACTACTAGTAAAAAATTGAACTTGTAATGAAGATATTACCATTGTCTCCATCCTTTGTGATAAATCCAAATCGGTTGGTTACCAAGAATAGGGGGTACTAACCTCAAATAGAGATCAGCGACTTGAAATATGCTCCAAAATGTGTCACATCGATCTGTTAAGCCTGTGAATGATACCCCTAGAGACCTAGCTGGTCCTGCAAAACAGCGCCTCGGATGGGTCGGATTTCGAGTCCGTTTAAGCCCTCCGATGCTTAAGTCAAAAGCAAGTCACAACTCAACTCAAAACACTCACACTATGATAAAATCCCAATAATACGGCCACACTATGATAATAATAAAAACACGATCATCACAATGAGAAGTATGCACCTCTTTTTATAGGGATAAGAGACGTGCCCCCCGGTCTAGAGTTACCCTCTCTCACCACAATTCCATAAATACCATGACACTACAACCGACTCAAAATTAGGATTCCTCATATATGTTAAGTTCCCATAAACAATAAATCTCTTACCATTATAAGCCTGGGCCTGTTATTCCTTCCACTTAGTCCGTCAGGACTCCATAAACCATTCGTATAAGCCCAGAGGCTTGATATTCACAGAGCCCATAATCGAGCTCAAATACTACACGAACATAAGAGGTCGCGACCCTATATGAGAACTCATCCTCATCCTCATACTCTGGGTCGCTACTCTACAAACCGACTTAACCACTTCTCCACTGACACCATACAACTCGCTCACCCCCCAGAAGAACACCCTTTCCAGGAAATGAGGCCGCTTACCATAAATACCCACATATATCAAATAATATTACGTATAGACATTTTGATCCGTATCAGCTAGTCCCCCATGTTCTAGCTGATTGAGGCATGAAATCAGGTAGGACATGTAAAACAAAATCAAAAGAGCACAACAACCATTAAAACAACAATAAAACATAAACACATAAATAAATCACTACTCCACTTTACCCAACCGTTCCTCAGAATCACACAGCTCGACAATTCGAGCTATAATATCAATCACCCCACTATAAATCACCGAGCATACCTGCGACCTGCAAAAGTTCAACTCGCGGAGCTCGCTTCTTTTAAGATAGCACGATCACCTTACAAGGCACGACCTATAAGTCCCCGAATCAAGTCCCCAGCTGTATATATAACGACCTAAAACCACACTACCGTTATCTTCCGACCTGAAATCATATTCAGACTCAATAATCTTCCAAAATGCAATCATAAACAGCCCCAAAAGTCAAAACATGCCTTGTCTTATACATCCAATCTCATTTAAGTTTCATTAAATGCAGCCTGACACCGTGTTGAGCACGTGTCACTCCCCTAGTTTCTCGTAGTATAATAAACATAGTGGGCCCAAAATAAAAGGCCCAAAATATCCCTCAAATAAACCCTACCAACTCTCACTCCAATCTGTCCCATCAGCTTTCCGCCCCCCAACACATAAAAATCGTTTCGTCTTCCTCATTTTCCACTTTACACAATTATAAGCAAAAACCACCATTTTCGCTCTGCAAAAAAGTTTATCAACCAGCAGGCGTTCAGGAATTTATCAACAGCGCACCACTCTATACCGACCTCAAGCTCTCCGAAAATGTGTAAGTCCCCAGATCTCTTCTCATTATAGTATTTTAATCTCACTGTTAGAAATATAATTGCATCTGCTGAGATACTGTTGTTCTGTTTTATCCCCTCCCTGGTATCCTTTAATTTACGATGAAAATAACATTTTCCAACCCCAATTCCCAAAGCTCAAGCCTTTCCCCTGAATCAAATCCCATTGAAAACCCCTATCTTTTTAAAAGAAGACGAAAACAGATAGATTCCCCCCCGACCTTCGCGACAAGCCAGAGGGCGACGTCGATTGATCAGAAATAGAGACCCAAACTAGGGCTCATATGGATGCCCAGGCTTCTTTGGAGAACATTTTCGAAGATTCTTCCACTGCCCCTCTAGCCCTTGCGATCATACCAGAGGGTATTCCTGTAATTAAACACACAAACACACAACCTGATGAGCATTTTTTAGAAAACCCAGTGACCGTAGCTCGCGCAGTAAAAGCCACCGACCTACCGCCCTCAACCTTCATAACCAAAGAAACCAAAGACAATTATTGGCTACTCCCCGACCCGAAAAAACTTAAAGAATTTAAACCCATTCTTAACCTCCCTAAGACCGCAGAAATGGTCCTGTCCGACCTCCTTCACTTAGATCCTCTGAAACCCCCTCCAAGTCATATTACTTTTTTCGACGCACTACTTAGGGCGGGACATAGATTTCCCCCACATCACTTCTACATCCACACCACCCTTTTGTACAAAATACCCCTCTTACAACTGACTCCTAACTACATGAAATATCTGGCGAGATATGTCATATTATGTAAATATTATAAGAAACAACCCGACCCAGATTTTTTCCATTTTTGTTTTCAAATAAAATACCAAAGCCATTCCTTCTACCTCTCTGCTCGCACTGGAAAAGCTCACTTCCTAGTGAACCCTCCCAACAAAGTGCCCGAATGGAAGAAAATTTTTTTCTTTATACACAACACTGAGGAATGGTTCTTACCCACCGAGCTACAATACCATACTCCAAAATAATCTCCTATTCCAAGCCCTAAATACCTTCCTTCTCTATACAATAAATATTCTGATCAGCTCGCGGAATGGAGTAAGCGCCCATTTGACGTGATGCTACTTACAAGCCGGTCCAATGTGTTCCGGTATATGGGTATCGACTCTTACCCATTCGAACCAGATCTGAACCTTACCGAGCCCGAGTTTGGTAGGTTTTCCAAGCCTTACACTTTTACACACTGCCTGCCGTTTAAAACTGAATAATAATAACTCTTTTTACCACCGCACTTGCTTTTATCAACACTTGTGCTGCGTCGCGCGCCGAGGTAACCAAGAAAAAATCCTCTCCCCAGCCCGCAGCTGCCCCCGTGCCTCCTCCGGCCAGTGTAGATGAGGCATTGCATCAGACTTTTGGAACTGATGATGACGCGGAGGAGATCCCAATAATAAAAAGATACCAGCAATCAAAAGGAAAACGCCCCATGAAACTGGCTGCTAGAAGTCCAAGCCCTCCCGAGCCTAAACGTCGCCGCCTCCAAAAGACTCACGCTGCTACTTCTGCCAGCTCGCTTGATCTGAGCAAAGGATTGTGTAACGCCCCGATTTCACTTTAGTCAAAATAGGATTTATATTTAAGAAGAATATGACGAAACCTTGGCGTCACAATAAATGTCAAGACTTTCAAACTTTARGCAGCGYAAATAATCATAATATAAATAACCAAATCACCATCAAAGGAAATTTATAATTAAAAACACTTCTTTATGTCTAGTTCAACCCTTATTTAAAAKAATGAAACGAGATTTAAAACATAAAATCAACATCAAGACTTTTCATTCCCCTCCTCGTTTCCCTTTCAGTCGATATCTTCATTTGTACCTGAAAAACACGTCGTTGATTTGGGATACGAGGAAATGAATAAAACTTTGACACTGAATTTATGTTCTTAAATTATTTTATTGTTTTGATTAAAAGTCGAATTAGACATAAATGCGTGTTTTTAAATTATTTTCCATTGGTGGAGTTTTAGATATTTATATTATGAATGTTATTTTCCGCTGCGTAATTTTTAACCTTAAGAAAATTTTCTATTTTCTTTTGATCTTTAATATTAAAATTATAAAAATTTGACATTTATTGTGACGCCAAGATTTCTATATTTAATTATTTTAAAAATATAAATCATTTTTAAACTAAAGTGAAATCGGGGCGTTACAAAGGTGGTATCAGAGCCAATGTTTTGATTGGTTCTGTAGACACGTTTCGTTTTTGAAAATAAAAAAGTTTATAAAATAAATATTTGGGTTACTTAAATAATCTTCATTCCTCCTCGTTGAACATTCGTCGATATCTTCAAGGTACAAAAATTCATTACAATTATTTAATCATTAATTTACATTCCATGATATACCATGATTGCATTGTATTGGGTATGGATGTTTATACTTTGGATATGATTGTATTGTTTTGGAAATGGTTGATGATGCTTTTGATGTGAATGTGTTGTATTGGGAATGGTTGTTGATGCTWTGGGTATGATTGCTCTCCAAGGAATGGAGACTTTCATTAGTTACGACTTTTCATAGGTAGACACGGGTGGGTCATTTTTATTGACTAAATATCATTTGTGGCTCTTGGACAAAGGAGATGCAATCTTACGACGTATATCTAGATTGATACCTCGTAATTAACCAAGTAAACACGTTTTGATGACATTAGGATATGAGGTCAAACCGAGGAAGAAGAAGCGGAAATAGGGTTAATGAAGAAAACCCACCCCACTTCGACCAAAAGGACCGTTGAGGCTATGGACACGGTTTTCACTAACTCTCTTCCAACGCCTTCAAGATAACGGTTTGGGGAACGGAGGCAACAACTCGAGAGCAGTGGATCAGTTCCGCCAGTTACCAACCACCAACTTTCAATGGGAGAGATGGACCTAATGCAGTGAAGGAGTGGTTTCGGTCGCTCGAAAGAATCTTTCGAATGATAGCGTGCGACGACGTGCAGAAGGTCACGTGTGCCACTTTTCAGCTAACTGAAGATGCTGACCACTGGTGGGAAGGG